>PVKM010005914.1:0-46097 GCA_004027735.1 Carollia perspicillata | reverse complement strand
TTCATTTCACTTAGCATAGCCTTCATTTGTTCATCTAATTTGTGACCAAAATCAAGTAATTCTGTGAGCACCCTGACCACCAGTGCTTTGAGCTGTGTGTCTGATAGGTTGGCTATCTCTTTGTCACCTAGTTGTATTTGCTGTGAAGCTCCGATCTATTCTTCTGTTTGTGCCTTCTCTTTTTGGTCTTGTTGCACCTGTCATGTATGAGAGGCAGAGCCTTAGGTGTTCACCAGGGTGGGGCAACCCAGTCGCTGAGTTGTGCTGCAGTATATGGGGGCAGGGTCCAAGAGGGAACAATGGTGCTTGCTCTGCTCTCTTGGGTTTCAGTCTCTTTTGCTGCTTCCCACAAGCAAACTGGGCCCTTCTGGTGCTGATTCCCATGTGGGTGGGCTTGTGTACATTCTAGGACCCCGTGGGTCTCTCTAGTGAACTCTCCTGTGAGGATGGGAATCTTTCCCAGCACCTCAACCCCCACAGGTGTTTTCAATCAGTGTTTTGAGGCTTTATTTCCCAGAACTGGGACCCTGGGTTGCATGGTCAGTCTTGCTCCCCAATTTCACCTGCTTTATCTGTGTACGCATGTGGGACCACCCAGTCAGCCAGCTGCCTTGCATGCAGTTCCTCACTTCCCAATCGTCACCTCGCTGGGTCTGCCCATTGCCACCCTGCTCCTGGCATCTGCCAGCCATTGCCTGTGTGCCCAGGGTCCTCCTGCTGTGGTCTTGCATGCCTGGGGTGCCTTGCATGCCTGGAACCACCACTTTTTGTGCTTCGACCCCTCTCCCCTGGCTGCCCCACTCCACCCTGCCTACTGATCTGGATGAATGTCTCTATTTTAACTCCTTAGTTGTCCGACTTCCATACAGTTCAATTTTCTGTCAGTTCTGGTTGTTATTTTGTTTCTAATTTGTTGTTGTTCTTATTTTGGTTGTGCAAGGAGGTACAGTGTGTCTACCTATGCCTCCTTCTTGGCCGGAAATCCAAATACAGGTCATTCTTGATTTTTGTTCATGTGTTTTGTTTTTTTAATTTTAGTTGATAACATCACTATTGACTCTGTTCACCAAACTGTCAACTTTTGGATTCTTCTTTCTGTATTCATTCTGCTTACTTACCACATCCCAGTTGCTGATAATTTACATCATTCCACTCTGAAATAGTGCGTTAATTCTTCCATCCCTTCACATTTCTGCTCTGCATATCCTCCACCACTTCTCTGGTTTAGATTGCCAACAGATTTTTCCCTGATTGCAGTCTCTTCCCTCTCCAATTATTTTCCATAGTATCCTACAAATTACTAATACTTGTAAAGCTAACACACAGGGACGGTCACCTGGAAGCTAATTTATCAAATATGTTTTCTTTTGGCCCTGACCTGGCGGCTGAGTTGGTTGGAGTGTCATCCCATACACTGAAAGGAACAGGGTATATACGGGAGGGAACCGATCCCTGTTTCTCTCTCACATCAATGTTTCTCTCTCTCCCTCTTCCTCTCTTTCTCAAATCACTAGGCACAGCTTTATGACTTGCTTTACCCATGTTTTTATCTCTTTTTGTGAGATAATAAGTTTTGAATCCCAGATATTTATCCCAGAAAAAATTATTTTCTAATGTTAAAGATAATTTTCTATTTTGTTCAATTCGAAACTTTTTTTGCCTACAAGTAGAAAAGAATGGACTTTAAGATACCCACTAAATTCTATGATGTAAAATTTAGTTTGGGTTTTCTTTGATATAAAGTGAGTTTCTTAAATATATAAGTAAATGGAGGAAGCATTCTATCAAGATGAATGGGTTTTATCCCTAAAGACTAGGGCTAACCCTCTGGGCGATAATAAGGGCAAGTAGGACCTTCTAAGCAGCACACTGCCTGGGTGGGTCTCGGCCCACACCTCAGCTTTTCCTGGTACATATTTTTTTCCTAGCAGAGATACAAACCAGCAAGTGAAACCAAAAGGAACTTGGATCTGCAACTTTTTCATTTACTATCACACTCTCTGGAACAACAGGGAAAATCACATTTTTCCACATCAGCTGTGCTCAAACATACATCCTTGGATTGACAAATACGTATAAAATCCCAAATCTCTTTTTCATCAGTTTTTCTATTAACATTATCTGGTTACTTACTTTATGTGATCTTATAATGTCAACTGTTTGATACCAATTTGAGCCTCCACTTAGAAATCTTTTGACTACCATAATATAGGAAATATTTTGGTATCTTGTAATATCACTTTAGCATGTACAGACTCCTTCCTGACCATGATCTGACAAGTGCAAAAATTTTTATGCATCCATGTAAAGGATCTTCTACTTTTTCTTATATCTTGTAGATATCAGAACTATAAAATACACCTATTGTTTTCTGCCACTCTTGTCATTTTATTTATTTATATTTTTGGTCTTATTCCCCCCCACCCAGATTATCTTTGCCTCTTATTAAAATACAATTTAAATTAGAACATACTTATTTTATTACCAATTTAATTCATCATTATTTTAACACTTTCTACTATTTTACAGACTACACTACCTATAAATGGCTACATAATTGATGGACATTCCATGTAGTATAAATGTTTCCAAAGTAAAAATGTTTTTTTTTAGTTTAGTAATTTAGAGATTTAAAACCAAACTTTAAAAATATAATTATTTTTTTAATATACAAAAATACTCTGCAATCAAAAGGCTTTGCAAGGACTTAGCATACAAAGGTATAAATGGAATATATCAATATTAATGCTACTATATTGCTCTTAGTATATTACATCTAGACTTTTTTCTGTTAGGTGAGAAAGATAACTGAAGGATTTACAAAAAGAAAAGGATTAATCCAGAAAAAAACAAGGAGACCAAGATAAGTGGAGAAAGAAGACATGTTTGATCAAACAGAGTAATGTTTCTCAATAATGATTTATTTAATTATTCCATAATGAAATATGACTAAGATTTAGAGGAAGTTACTTTTCTGTCAAATGCCTTATAGCCTCCCAAATTATACAGAGAGTAACATCATGTGTTCAAATGTGAGTATTTTATATATTGAACAATATATATTAGGTGATCTTTGTGGAGATTCGGTATTTTGGGTCATAGGGATGTTCCTAAAACAAGTAAGTATAAAATGCTGTTGATGCACACCAAATCTTTTCTCAGCCTCACATAATATATAAATAATAAAACCACTTGAAAGCATAAATTCCAAATAAAATATAAGTTGCAATTATTTATTAACTCATAAAACTATAGGTTTACCTATATATTCTTTAAATAAAATTGTATGGCCTGTCACATTTTACGCTATCTTACTTTCCTTGGCAACTCTAAGCAATACACTGAAACTTAAATATTTTTCAGGAGAAATCAAAGTCAGTTTGCAGCAGAGAAAATACTAGATTTGGGCTAAGGAAGCAAATAGACATTTTTGATCTTTAAATTTCCCCCTGCAGGTGATTACAGTTCAAACCACGGTCTGAGCCTCTGGAAGCTATACTGAAATGAGGATTCTCATTTCAGCTGGTAAAGCGAATACTTTGCATAACATATACTGCCCCGGGTATCAATACTATTTTTGTAGAGAGAAAGTGTGGGTGCTTTTGCTATCTGAACCAAGTTTTTTCAGAATAGGAATTTTCAAATAAACCAAAAAAGGTTACTTTGATATGAGGAAAATTTCTTAAATAAACAAATACTTGCAGTAAGGCTTCTATCAAGATGCATGTAAAAAACTCCATCAAATTATGGCATCAAGTCTAGACTCCCAAAGAAGGTTAGACTCGCTGTCGCGTCTTACCTGAAGCTGAATCACATTGGCCAGTGACAAAATGAAACAAGCTGGGAAGTGCTTCCCTGACATGCCTCGCTTACCTTTACTTCTATTATAGACTTTACACTCATATCGTGCTCAGTAATGTTCAATGTGCTTTCTCAAACCTTATCTTTTTTGATTTTCCTATTTGATCTGTTTTATTCCCATCACATGGAAGGAGTCAGGAATAAAAAAATCATTAAAATGTACTTCTTTGCATTGATTGAGTCTGTTAAAGTGTCAGCTCAGTGTCCAGGTGGATTAGGTAGTCTCTTCAATGCAGTATTTTGCAGAGTACATTCAATTTCTAAAATCTCTCTCACTGGCCTGTTTCATCCTTGGAAATTCTTCATGCTTTTAAAAATCTATTCATGCATTCAGTCTTTATTTATTTACTGAAATCTAATTTAACAAAATTCACTGCATTTTTGGTCATGGGCCAGCTAAGTTATTGGGCCCAAATCTTAGCACTGGATCCTATAGATTATTCAGGGGATTCATTTTTTCTCTGGTAGCAAAAGTAACAAACCCAGCCATCTGTCACTTAAACAAGAAAATATATTGCTCAAGCAGAAAGATATTTATTATATCAGAAATGTAGCCCTCAGCAAAAATGACTTCAGATTTCTGCAGATTATCAGTGTTCCAATTAATGTCTCATTTGTGTGGTGTTCACTGCGTGATTAGCAGAGGTGTGGCATCCAATAACCAGGCAGAGCTGAAAAATGGATGGTGAGCTGAAGTATCTTTGACCTCTAATTTCTATGACACCCACCCTTTCCTTGATTAGGACAACTTTGTAATTTATGCAGGCTGTCAAAATGATTCAGACTAATTATTCATTAGGTGGTCCATATGGATGCTACAGTGGGTCTTTCAATTCCTGTTAAATGGAGAAGGAAGAACAAAATTATGTATTGTTGAGACTTCAGCCTGGAAGGAAAACCTTGGATTGACTGGAGCCATTTTGCCTAAGAGGACCATACTCAAAGCTGAAAAATTAAGATGTCAAAATTTGGTGAAAAAATACACTTGGCTTTGGAATATCTTGAGGAATTGTCAAATTTTCTTCCCAGAGAAGTTATCATAAACTGAATTTACTTATTAACACTTAGAATAAAAAAAAACACAAGATAAACCAAGCAGAGTAGACTAATAAAAAGAGAAAAAAATTCTAGTATAAAAAAATTTCTACTGAAGTAAGAAAATTTAAGACTTCAAAGAATGACTATATGTCTATTTTTGTTCCAAAAACTCTTTTTTTTTAACTTTTTAAATTGTTCTTCAAGTACCATTGTCTCCATTTCCCCCCCACATAAACTTTTTAATGTGCATCACTAATATGTTGAATACACATCAATACCCTGGTAGAAATTTTGATTTATAACACTAGTAGGATTTTATAAATACAAATATATTCAAATAAAACAATATAATTTTCTTGCATATTTTCTCTCCCCTATCTTCTAACTATGAAAGAAGGAAAGTTCATGAATACTTGTTCATTAAGGAGACTTTTGTTATCCAATGAAAGTCAAGTTCATGAACGACATTGTCATAGGAAATTCAGAAGTTACGTTTGCTGCTCCCTTGCCAAATGCACTCAATGTGAATATTTTTAGGACTGTTTTTTCTTTCATAATAGAATCCAGCTTTTATTTATGAAAGTGTATTCTTCTAAAATACTTTCTTTAAATTTAGAAACTTTGTCTAACTGAAGGAAAATCAGCTCACTTTTCACAAGAAATTCAGGCTACAATTTTACCAAGTTAACTTTTATGAAATTGACAATAATATAACTTTTAAAATGGTATTCAGTTTCTGTTAAAAGTAAATTCAGCAATATTGTTGCTTATATATTAAGATGAAATAATTGATTAGGTTGTATTTTATTTTCTTTTGCTATCAAAGTAATTAATCAATAATAGTGAGAAACTGTTATCCTTTATTTTGGGAAATGCATTTTTTTTCCTGCTCATTGTCATTATGCAAGTTTCTTGAAATTTTATTGACACCATTCGTATTGTGCTTTATATTTTACAAATTTAATTGTGGTTGTTTATATGAGATTGTAGCTCTTTTTACTAAACTGATAACACAGGATAGGTTTACATCAAAGTGTTTTTCCTTTTATCATTTGCTCAAAAGAGTGTGACAGAAAGACCGAGTAGCTTGGACACACAAGGTTTTTTGAGGAACATGCAAGAACAGTTTCTATATATTTTTAAACTGTTGTTAAATTTATTTGAATTATTAGTCCATGAAGTTATCAATTCTACAATAATGAACATTACAGAAAGTAATAAAATAACAACCATGGTTTTTTAACTCAAAATTTCCTTTTAATTTCTCTTTAAGGACTCCAACTTTCCCATTTAAATCCTGCCTAAAGTTCCTTCTCATGACTTTTTGTTGTTTCTTTATTTAAAGGAGACTTTTTAAATACAAAAGTGGAACATAACTGCATGGTACTCACTACTTTGGTTTGCATTCCATTTCCATTACTTATTAATTATACATCCATGAGCAACTACCTCAGCTTTCTTGTTTATTAAATAGAGGTAATATTGGTGCTTTCCACACAGGTTTATTGCAAGGATTATGGATTAAACGAGATATTCCCTATAGAGTTCTCAGAGTGGCACCTAATACATAGCAGGTGTGCCTTAGAATTATGCACTAATTTATGTATTACGGACTTTCACAATGATACAACAGCATGACAATACATAAAATTAGATACCCTAGCATTTATGTAGAGTAAAAAAACTCTCCTTTACCCAAACTGTTGAAACACTTCTATGTTCTTTTACTATATTAGTATCCATTATGATATATAAATATTTCCCAGTTATCCCTAATGGGGAGTTGAAATTTCATTGCACAGAGGTTATCCTTTCAGAAAAAAAAGCCTCATGAACATTCCCTCTTTATGGAAGGGGAATTATTTATAAGACAATAGTCTCTTCAATGTAGAGTTCTCTTCTTCTTCTCACATCTTATAATATTTCTGAATTTTAGCACTAGTATTGTATTTCTAAACTCTACTTTGCAATATACCGAATAATTTCTCTGTTCCTCTTAACACCAGGTAATTTTTTAAACTCTTCCAAGCAACATTGCTCTCACCTAGACACAATCCACTCTGCTTCTTCCATAAAATAGTGATAAATGAGTAGAGCAGTGACCTTTTCTAATGAGAAATATCACAGGACTGCCTTTCTCACAGTATTTCAAGTGCATTTTCCACTGAAAGATCATAAGAAGCTGCCTTTTGTGTTCTTCTCTCTGTAAAATTGGTCAGCTCTCAGATTTTGTGCCGATTCTTTCATGTATAGAACCAGATAGAAAAATCTACCATATTCTAGTAAAACAATCAAAGGCTTTGGAAGCCCACTCATGTGTTTATTTAAATGAATAGAATCATAAATATAATGTGGATCTATTTGCTTTATGGTATTTTTGAACCTCAGTCAATGCTTTCTCATATATTTGGGCTTCTGAGTTGGTGAAATTTCATCCTAAATACCCTAAGGGTTTAAGAACAATATGAAGAATATTATAATGAATTGAGCCTTTGATAAAAAATGGGCTTTTTTCTCATAGGCATGAAAGTGGCATTTATATTAAATTATAGTTTTATCTTCTTGACCAACCCAGGCAGAACTGAAGCATCTAGATTAGTTTGTGGGAAATCATCAGTCAATTTTTTTGTGGAAGAATCAATGCTACTCCAAAGATTTTGTACTAAAGATATTAATTTCAATCTTTCAGGAAAGAAGCTATTCCTGCAATTTTTTAAAAAAATTGTAATAATGATAATAAGCTGTACTTAAGCTTCTGTGATAGATGCTGTGATGATATTTACATATTTGGGAAAGACAGTAAATTCTTGCTGGTGGTTTCTGAATCTGATAAGAAATAGCAAAAATAATAATAGGCAGTGTGGGGTAGGTGCTTAATGCATTGGAATTTATCAAAGAAAAGCTTCTTTTGATTATATAACAAGGAAATAATAAGTAAATTTTGATGAATGGAGTGACACAGAGAAGAACCTTGGCCAGGTATTAGAAGAGCCACAAGTGGGCTTGAGGACACTAGGAGCAAAGGAGGTGTGTGTGTGTGTGTGGAGAGGTGAGTGAGGGCAAAGCTCACAATAGCAAATATATGTGTCAAGAAACTAGTTATTGGTAGGGGACAATGTCTTAGGGAAGGGGTGTCTAACCTTTTGGCGTCTCTGGGCCACACTGGAAGACGAAGAGTTGTTCTGGGCCACACATTAAATACACAAACACTAATGAAAACTGATGAGCAAAGAAAAGGTTTTAAGTAAATTTACAATTTTGTGTTGGGCCGCATTCATCTGGTCTGGGCCACATGTGTTTCCTTAGACTTAGGGGAATGCATGAGAATAACCTCATAAATGGGAGAATAAATGTTTAGAACACAGCTGTCAGAATCTGTAATTCGATACTAATAATTTCTGTAATTACTTGGAAATCTGTCAGTGCAAACTGGAGACTTGGGGGATTGAGGGATATTGCCATCCTTCCCAGTGGTGTGAGAATATGATTGCACCACCGGAAGTCAGTGTTTGGGTGGTATCTCTCATGCTGAAAAAAGAGAACAGTTCTTTTCCTGTTAGTCTATTACTAAGCAAACCAGAGGAAGATCCTGGGGCATTTATTATGTACAAGGTATATTTATAGGATAGTGATGGTTTATAGGATAGTTTAATTTCTATGAAACTTAGCATATGAGCAAAATAGTGGTAAAGAATTAAGTGATAATTTCAGGATGGATTATGATTATTAAGGAGGGAAACCTTCTAGTTTTTCATTGACATTCAGAAGGCACAAAGAATTTTAAGCCCTAGAGCAGGGGTCTCAAACTCATTTTCACTGGGGGGGACACATCAGCCTTGAGGGTGCTTTCAAAGAGCTAAATGTAATTTCAACTCCTTAACACTTAAGGAGAAGTTACATTTATACAGTCCTAAAATTATTTTGGCCCTTTGAAGGCAACCACGAGGCTGATGTGGCCCCTGGTGAAAATGAGTTTGACACCCCTGCCCTATAGAATGCTAGTATTATAATCAAAATGTTGCTTGAGAAATTAATCTAGCAGTGATATACAAGATGATTATATATGAAAGAATGCCTCGAGCTAGGATACCTACTTGGAATCTATTAAATGTATCTATCCATAAGGGCCTATACAGAAGAAGTAACAGTGGGTATTGGGAAAGAAAGAAAGAAATATTAATGAGAGTATAAGCAAGGACATTCTAGATGATTGATAAAAAGGAGTTAAATATTCTGAGTTTTCAAGCTTGAATTCCAATCCACTGGAAAAACATTCTGAGGACAGGACATTAGAGAAGGATTAGAAGACTTCGTTAGGTGGGTAGTGTGATAAACGGCACACGTAGAAAACAATGCCCAGAAAATGGTTAAGTATGTTATGCTACATCTTGCAGGTAGATTGGAACTGAAGGCACAGATGAAAAGTCACCTGTCTATAGACAATGCCTTCAGTCTAAAGAGTATGCTATCCCTACATCTAAAGTGTCTACATTCACAAACCAAATGAATTAGCCATTGGTGGACTAGGACTTTGGCAATAAGTTTGACATTGAGAGTGAGAGCAAGGTCCTTAAAAATCTTCTAGCGCTGAAGGGCAAGTAATTCTGGATGATCTTTATCTAAATTCTCTGGAGAGAGACATGGAAATTCTGGGAAAGCTTAAAGGAAAAGATACTGTGTGGACAGCAACTCTTAAGAGTTAAGTCCTTTCTTTGATGTGAATGTCTTGTGCAATGATTTCTAACATTGTGAACCAGTTTCTTCTCCAGAGGTCTCCAGTCTGTTGCTCTTTAAATGAGAGGACACTTCTCTAGATGGCTGTATTCTGTGTTTATGATAGTCCCAGTAATATCACTTGGTTTATCATTATTATAACAGAGAAAGAAATGTAATACAACTTCTCCAACTTTGGGACAGAGTCTCTGAAAAAGCATTTTAATGCAACATTCACATAAGAGATCCTGGCAAGAGTTTCACATTTTTCTCAGCATGGCTTATGAGTACCACTTACAATATTCTGGCATCCTAGAGGAGGCAGCATCGCAGAGGCTGAAAGCAAACACCAAACAAGTCTGGCTTGCAGTCCTCTTTCTGTCATGACGCAGTCGTGTGACCTAGAGAGAATTAGCAATAGTTTTCTATGTCTCTAAATTAGGACTGGTGATACTTTCCTCCCAAAGTTTTATGAGTAATGAATGAGTTTATAAGGAACATAGCATAGACAGTGGTACATATTGAATACCTAATAAGTACTTTTTTCTTATAATTAATTAAGCTATCTTAAACCAAGTCATGGTCCTGGGCTGTAATGACCTGTGTATAACCAAGCCCACCCTACAGTGAGGTATCTGATGTGCTTTTTCCTAGATGTGATGCTGACGAACTATCAGCTTTAAGTTTCTTAAGAGACACTCCTGCTTATTATAAAGTCATAGTTCCTACAATGTAGCTGATGTTGGTTAACACAGAGTGATAGTTTATATTATAGACATCGTTGTATTAGAAGTAGAACATTTCATTATTGTGACATGAAAAATACAGCCTCAATGCCAAGAACTTTCTTTTTGTTGTTATTTTTAAGAATTGAGGATTCAGGAATTCTCAAGAATTGAAGGCCACGTTTGGTTCTTCAATCCTGATGAGGTAAAAATGCCATTAATTCTAATGACTCTCAACCCCACTTAGCAGATTTATACTGCCTTCTGTTACCCATTGATCTTTCTGATTATGATTGCTTCCCTATCCACAGGTGGTAGAGATGAGAGAGTGGAATCTTCCTGACTTAATATCCCCAAATTCCATTCTTTTTTTTTTAATTACAATCCCCAACTTTCTTTTGAGAAATATCCTTACTTAGTATTCAACTTCATATTCAGTTTATACTAAATAGAGTATTGTGTCAGTTTTCTGTCACTAAGTAAAACATTACCACAATATTAGCCACTTAAAATATTTTTTATCTTGCTATTTCCATGGGTCAAGATAGAGGCACAGCTTAGCTGGTCCTCTGCTCAGAATTCATAGCTGCATTCAAGATGCCAGCCAGTTGGAGTTCCTTACTAGAGCCCAGAATTCTCTTCCAAGTTCATGTGCTTGTTGGCAGAATTCAGTTCCTTGTAGCTGTACAACTCATGGTGACTTGCTTCTTTAAGGCTAGTGGGAAAGAGAGATTTTTTTATGTATTTCATTTCTCTGACTTTTAGACCTTCTTTAAAGGGCTCATTTGATTAGGCCAAACCCACATAGGATAATCACCTTTTTGTTTAACTTAACATCAATTGAGTAGGGACCTTAAATGCATCTACAAAATCCTTTGAAGACTGTCTATAATATAATATAATATAATATAATATAATATAATATAATATAATATAATATAATATAATATAACATAATAACAGTACTGATATTCTAACAATTTGCCATATTTTGGTGCTTAGAAGCAAGTTACATTTGAACTAGTTTAGGTTTAAAAGTCTTTTTTTTATTAACTCCTGTAACCAAACTAAGAAAATGGAAAGAGTTGAGATGAAGATAAAAACAGAGACTAATTTCATCGAGGTGTAATGTCTTTCTCCTGTCTCCCGATGATGTGTGTGTGTGTGTGTGCATGTGCGTGTGTGTGCTTGTATGTGTCAACTTCAGACTGTCAAACCCTCCATTTCCATTAGGCGAAAACCACAACCAGAAAAGCTTTGGAGCTCACGTAAGCACACACTTGGAAACAGAAATGAAAGAATCCTCTCTCCAGTTTGGAGAAATACCATGGAGGTACAATTCATCCCATCATGGGTTGTATCTTCATCTCTTTAGGGACAGGCGGGTACTCTGACTCGCAGCCTCTCCAGTGTCATTTGTACAAAAGGAAGAGAAGAACTTCCCAAAAGAAGGACGGGTAGCCCTGACATGTCCATTATAGGAACTGCACACTGAGGGACGACCTCCAACTTCTTGAGCCAGTGCCTGAGCCAGATTTTCTTCCTCTGAGATGGAGCAAAAGTATTTGGAATCTCAGAGCCTGAAAAGGTATAAAGGAATTTGTGTCTGTCAGAAAAAAATGTACTGTGTTCATTGATGGAATGAGTGAGATAATTGGAACTATTACTGACTGTGCTTTGTGAAGTGTTCCACCAGTTCTTTAAGTATAGGAGATCCGTCCATCACCCATTATAAAACCTTACAATTCATTGAAATTTGAATCAGTTAAAGCTCCCCAGTGCTCCACTGGGGGGTTGTCTGGGATGGGAGTAAAAGACAGAAAACTGTACTGAAAAACAATTAAAATAAAAAAAAAAGAAAATCAAAAGGCAAAACACAAATATAACATTAAAATAACATTTACAAATAAATTACTTAAATTTTAAATTTAATTAAATTCTAATAAATATTTAAAAATACAACTAGTAACTATCCAAAAAAAAAAAAGAATCAGTTAAAGCTCTTCTTGCTCTCGAGCAAATGGCCTGTGGTACCTATTAATATGACCCTTCTGCTCATATTCTTAAATTTACTATCGGCTTACCTTATCATCCCTCCTGTGTGAGGGAAACACATGACCATTTCGTTGTCTCAATGTCTCTGCATATGTGTGTGTTAGTGAAAGCAGAACAGGGGCAATATCAGCTCCTTTTGATTTTACATGATATTAGCTTTCTGAACATCATGGACAGAGTTATAGCAGTTTTATATCTCAGCAAGGCCATACTAATTGGACACATTCAAAACTATACTTCTTTTTTTTCAATTTTCCAATATTTCCAGGCACACTTATAAATAAGTAGCAATTATTTCAATGATTACAAAGTAGGGCATTTTAGTGTTGGGTGCTTCCCTGTGGATTGGGAGCTAGTACAGAATGCTGAGGAGATGATTGTCAAAATAAGAACTTGAAAAAATAAGTAAAACTAACTTCACCAATAGGATCCATATATATATGGATCCATATATATATATTATATACATCACATATATATATATATACACACACACACACACTTAGAAACACTTTTTCATAGTTTTCATGGCAAATAATTCTCTCTGATTTTCCACTAGTAAAATGGAATCATGCTTTGCTTAGTAAAATTCTAGAAAGCACTTTTAAGACATGTATCTAGAAGAATGCAGTACCAAGTCCACTGTCCCTCATTAAACATGGACTAGAACAACTTGAGACATTAACACAAATTGAAATGTGCACCGAATCTCTTTCTTTTACCTGCATTTTCTCTTTCCTCCTTCCCCATGAATTCCTTTTGTTTGTTTTTAATGTAAGCCCCATTATTTAAATTTATTTTCTTCTTCCCCACCAGGTTTATTGTGATTAATTGACATAACATTGTATAAGTTCCAGGTGTGCAATATATTGATTACTACAGTAAGGTTAGTTAACACATCCATGATCTCACATGATTAGCATTTTTCATGTATGTGTATGAAGATCTACTCTCAGCAATTTTTCAAGTATACAATACAGTGTTGTAAACCTCACACACTATGATGTACATTAGATCCTCAGAACTTACTTGTCTTATAACTGGAAGCTCGTACCTTTGAGAACCCTTACCCATCCCTCCTACCTACTCTGCCTTGGAAATCTCTAATCTACTCTGTTTCTAGAGTTCATTATTTTTAGACTCCATGTATAAGTGATACCATACAGTATTTGTCTTTCTCTGTCTGACTTATTTGTCTCAGAATAATGCCCTCGAATTTCATACATTTTCACAAATGACAGGATTTCCTTCTTTTCATGGCTCAATAATATTTCATTGCTCATATACATATATACATATAAACATATATACACATACACACACATATATGTGCTGTATTTCTTTATTCATCCATTGATGGACATTGAAGTTGTTTCTATGACTTATCTGTTATAAATAAGGCTGCAGTGAATGTGTGAGGGCAAATATCTCTGAGAAAGTGATTTAATTTCCTTCATATATATATCCAGAAATGGGATTTCTGGAGTATATTGTATTCTTATTTTTATTTTTTTGAGGAAAATTTATGCTGTTTTCCATAGTGGCTGTACCAATATTTATATATACAAAAGGATTCACTTTTGTCTACATCCTTGCCAGTCCTTATTATTTCTTGACTTCTTGATAACAGTGATTATAACAGGTGTGAAATGATAATTCACTGTGATTTTGATTTGCATTTCCTTGATGATTAGTGATGTTGAGCATGTTTTTATGTACCCAGTTAGGCATTTGTATATCTTTGGAAAAATATCAGTTCATATATATATATATATGATGCAAATATATATGCAAATATTTTACCCATTCCATAGATGTCTTTTCATTGTTTTTGATCCTTTTATTTTCTGTGCAGAAGTTTTTAGTTTGATATTAATTTTTGCTTTGGTTTTCTGTGCTTTTCATGTCATAGCCAAAAAATCATTCCAAGACCAATGCCAGGGAGGTTTTTAAGCTATTTTTTTCCTAAGAATGTTATGATTTAAGGTCTTAAATTTAAGTCTTTAATCCATTTTGAGTTAATTTCTGTGAGTGGTAAAAGACAGGAGTCCAGTTTCATGGTTTTGCATGTGAATATTCACTTTTACCCACACTATTTTTAAAGAGATCATCTTCTCCGCATTGAATACTCTTGGCTCTCTGGTCAAGTAATAGTTGACTGTGTTTGCATAGGCTTATTTCCGGTCTCTTAATTCTGTTCCATTGGTGTATGCGTAGTATTTTATTAGCCATGGCTTTATAGTATAGTTGAAGTCAGGAATGTGAAACCTGCAGTTTTGCTTTTCTTTCTCAAGATTGCTTTGGATATTAGGGCTCTTGCATAGTTCCATGCAAATTTTAGAATTGTTTTAGTTTCTGTAAAAAAATGCTATTGGAATTTAGATAGGGATTGCATTGAATCCTTAGATAGTTTTGGGTAGTCTGGACATTTTAACAATGTTAATTTTTCTGATTCATGAACATGGATACCTTTCCATTTATTTGTGTCTTCTTCAATTTCTTTTAATCACATCTTAAAATTTTCAGAGTATAGATTTTTTCTTTTCTAAATATAAGCTTTTCATTTAAAGCTGTTTCATCTTACAACTGCCTTTTCTGTATCCCATGAGTTGTGGTATGTTGCGTTTCCATTTAGTTTGTCTCAAGATAACTTTGATTTTGCTTTTGATTTCTTCTTTCATCACTGGTTATTCAGGCATGTGTTGTTTAATTTCCACATATTTGTGAATTTTTCAGCTCTCTTCTTGTCACTGATTTCTAGTTTCATATTACTGTAGTAAGAAAAATATTTAGTGTAGTTTATTATCTTCTTGAATTTGTTGAGACTTGTTTTATGGCATAATGTATTATCTATTCTAGAAAATGTTCCATATGTGCTTGAAAAGAATGTTTATCCAGATGGTATTTAATAAAATGGTTTTTGTTTTTTATTTATTTTTTGTATTTTTTATTACTATTTATCCCCCTTATTACGTCTTCCACCTCCACCCACCCCCACCACCCAACAATCGCTACACTGTTGTCCTTTTACTTTTTTGCTCGATCCCTCCATGCCTTAACCCTCCTCAACCCTGTCCAGACCAGTCAGTCTGCCCTCTATGAGTCTGTTTCTATTTTGCTTGTTAATTTACTTTATTTGTTAGATTTCACATATGAGTGAATTTATATGGCATTTCTCCTTCTCTGATTGGTTTATTTCACTTAACATGATATTCTTCAGGTTCATCTGTGCTGTCTCAAAGTATACAATTTTCTTCTTTTTTCACAGCTGAGTCTAGGTACCATAGTTGTTTCATCTACTCATCCACTGATGGACACTTGGGCTGCTTCCAAATCTTGGTGATCATAAAAAATGCTGCATTGAACATGGGAGTGCTTATATTCTTTTGAACTAGTATTTCAGGTTGCTTTGGGTAAATAGAATATTCTTTATATGTCTGTTAAGTCCTTTATGTTTATAATGTTTTTCAAATCTACTGTTTCCTTATTGATTCTCTGTCTGGATGATCTACCCATTGTTGAGAGTTTATTAAACTCTTTTACTATTATTATATTAATGTTTATTTTTTTCTTTTAGTTCTATAAGCATTTGTTTTTTATATGTAGGTGTTTCAGTGTTGGGCACACCCATGAAGCTCTCAGTGCTTTGTTACTACTCTTTAAATTTGTCTATGGCACAGAGTATTGGTATTGTCATTGGTGTTTTACAGGTGGGAAAGACTAAATACATTTCCTAGAATGGTAGTGCTGGTCGAATCAGATCTTAAACCTTGGTTGACTGCTGAGCTGGGACTAAACTTTAGGAGAACTGCTTTGTGTCAATATCCTGCCTTAGTCCTAACCTTGTCTCATGTCTCACTCTAGCCACCGCTTTGCTCAACTTGGCAGTGGAACTTCAGCATGCTAATTCCTGCCATCTTGTCATGGCTGTGAAAACTGGGGTCTCCGTATAATTGGAGTAGGTTAGACTTAAAGCCAAATTATTGTTTTATTCCTCTAATTTCACTAGTATATTGTTAAACTTCCAGAGCTAGGTAGTTGAATATTTCCTGAATGTTCCTAAAATATTTCTCATACTTATTTTTATACTTTATTCTCTTTATTGTTTTTTAATTGGAGCAATAATGCATACTTATTACAACAAGTAAACTAATTTTAAAAATATAGAGAAAAAATTAATAATTTTATCTATTTATACCTCCATATTATTTTATAATGTCACTTAGTATGCTTCTTTATATCTATAAACAATTACTTTTACATGTTTAATAAAAATAGAATTATGCTGCATACTATGATCTAAATTTATTTTTCTATTAGTGACATGTCATATTCAACTTTGCAATCCAGAGACATAAAACTATCTCCTACCTATGTTACTTCTAACATATATACTGTTATTTATTAACTAATTATCTTATTGATGGATATTACAGTTTATTCCAGATTTTTCCCATCATAAAAATGCTTTAGTAAGTACATTGTACATATACATATATTGTGTATAACAAATTCCTAAAAAGGGGGATTACTAGATCAAAGTCTTGTATACTTTTAATTTTAAAAGATAATGAGGAATAATTTTCCAAGAGATTGTACAATAAAATATTTATCTTGCTTTAAATCCACAAATATTGTCTAGATACCCCTGGGCTTCCTGCTGTTTTATTATGAATTCTAGATGATTCAGCTCCAATTTTCAAAACCGAAAGAACTTTTTCTAATATCAATAATAACAGGCATTACACAGACATGGAAATATCTGCACAAATGCATGCTTTCCAAGTTCTACTGAATTGCCCGAAGCCACATTATTACATTAAAAGTATGTTGAGCTTTGAGTTGAATATTTTTGCATAATCTGGAATTTTCTATTTCTCTCCATGGAAAATATTCAGGAGGAAAGAGAAAAATGAAAAATAGAACATGCAGACAAAATTCCTTACCTGTAAAGTTTGTCAAAAGAAGCATAAATAGGTCATAAACCATATAGTTCTGAAAGGATTCTCAGCAGTATAGCAGCAATTGTCAAAAAGGCATGCAAATTTTTCTCCTTAGCAAGATAATTGTGCTTTTCTCAGGATGTATTCCTACTTACTAGTACTATAACTAGGGTGAATTCATCGCATAACCGAGTCAGAGCGAGGGATAAACAGTAACAGTAAGGAGAAAAGGTCTCTACCACAAAGAAACTACCAGACCTAGTGTCAGGGGCTGGAGACTCCATGTGAGACTGGATCCTGAGGATGCTTTTTGTCAGGACACAAACCAAATAAGGAAGAATTTATTGATGTGGAAGCATTTTCCTAAAATTCAGGATTTAACATTCTGCCAAATATTATGAGTGATATGGGCAAACATGCCATGGTCATGTTAAGTGAGGTTAAAATACTAATTTTTGTCTGTAAAATAATGAAAGAAGGGGTTTAAAAATTCAGAAAAGTATGTATGCTAAAGTGATTATGTTATGTAACATTGTAAGACCTACTAGATTACTCTCCTCTATGGGAATATCCAGGGGGTATACCATTTACCAAGGTCAGAAGGCTAGCATTTGGTAAGAAAGGCATCAGAATCACTAAGTTCAATGGCTATTATCTTCTGTTGTTCATATAAGGTGGGAGGAGAGTCCATTAACTAACTGGCCTCACTGATAGCAATGAGGATGATAGGACCCAGACACAGAGTCCTCAGGAGGTAGGTAGGTAGGGCTTACCTGTCCAAAGTGAGGTAGCTACAGTTATTATAATGAATGTCAAGGTTTAAATGACAGTCAAGGAGACCTTACCCGCAGAGAATTATGAAGATTGTTAATGGAATATGGTGTCACTAGAGACTTAATAGGGGGGCAACCAGAAAGAGAACCAATCAATGTGTACTCTTGGAAGAATTATAGAATGGATGATCATAGACTGAGAGAAGTTGTTCCAATAAAAAAACACAACCCCTGTCTAGTTTCCATACTTCAGCCAGTTTTCAGACCTGTAATCTATTAATTGAAGTAAAGGCTACAAGTATCCATGGTAACAAGCCTTCATGTTACTCCCTAAAGAAACTGACAATGATTTACTTGATTAACTGTACATTGGTAGAAGGGAAGCATTTTGAAGACTCTTAGATACAGGGTTCATGTTGCTATTCATACTCAGAGGTCTAAATAGTTGTCATGGCCTCCTAATTAAAATGGGAGCGTATGGAAGTTACACAATGGATAGGGTGCTGGGCATGGTCCACTTCACAGTAGGGGTATTGAAGGCTTATTCCAGACCATTGTGCTGGTACCTGAATATGTAATTGGGACTGAATATATATACATACTAGCCTCTGGAACTGAGCCCTAGGCCACAGTGGTCAAAACCAGATTACCTCAGGAGGTGAGCCATGCTCAAAGCTTTAAAGGACATGTGAGTGGTCATTCCATCACATGTGGTCCTGGAGAATACCTCAAAGAACAATTACAAAATAATAAAACAAAACAATGAAATACTTTGTTCAAGGATACACTTTCCTAAAATTAAAGAGCTATTTTTAATATACTTACATGTTGAAAAATGGTATATTGCAGGGAAAATTGTCCCAGGTTAGCAGCATGGCATTTCCTAGTAAAATTATGGAATAACAGGATGAGAGAAAACTGTAGACATCCAAGGAGAAATATCAAATCCCTTGTAAGGGTAAAATGTCAGATTGGCTTCACATTTTTTCCCCACCAACATTTGACATTAGCAGACAATGAAGACATATAGACACAGAAACAATTGTCCTGAAGAGCATAAACATGAAATTGCTCTTCACCTATAAATGGCGCAGTCATGCTTCTTTGAACATGTGATAGTTAGGAATTTTACTTTACAATTTTTTCTCCATTGAGAAATTGCTTGAGGACAAACTTTCAATATCTAAGAGATGAGTGGGGAAACCATGGCTAAAGGACTGGTGATAAAAAGGTAAAAATACATAACTGTAGAACTACAATGAGAGTATTAGGAGGATAGAATTTAAGTTATACATTCTGACAAAGTAGAAATGACATATCTAACTATATTTGGTAGGGAGATGGGCATTAAGATGCAATTTAACACAAGCTGTGCACTGTGAAAATGATAAATATTACTGAAATAAATGTAAAAATACCCAATAAATATATTGGTAAACCATGTTCATTGAGAAAAAGACTCAATATTGATAAGGTCGCACTTCTCCCCAGACTGGCCTATAAATCCAACACGACTTCCTTCAAAAATACTAGCAGGCTATTTTTCACGACGTTGCAAAATTTACAAGTTGATTCTCAAAGCTTATGGAAATGTAAGGGAACTAAATAACTTAAACAATTTTGAAAAAGAAAAGTTGGCATTACACCACCAGATGTTAAAACTTACTATAAAGCCACAATAATCAAAACATGTGGTATTCAAGTAAGTACAGACAATTCAGTGCATCAGACAAGGCAGTTTAGAGATCAGCTTATAAATACATGGCCAATTGATGTTTGAAATATTTGCTAAGATAATTGAATGGAAAATATCTTTATCATATTGGATTAATTGAAGATTTCTTAGAGAAGGTCCTTAAGAGCATACATTATAGAAGAAAAAAGTTGATAACAGAAGAACAAAGTAGATAAATAAAAATCAATTGTAATTTAAATCTTGTTTTTTGAAAGTGACAATTAATAAATTGAAAAAACAAGCCACAGATTAGAAGAAAATACTTTCAAAATGGATCTGATAAAGGACTTGTATCTAGAACATATACAAAACTCCTGGAACTGAATAATATAGAAATTAACAGCTCAATTAAAAATAATTACTTTATAAAAATACAGCATAGCAAGCATTTACATAGCCATTTACATTGGGTATTAGGTATTGTAAGTAATCTAGAAATAATTTAAAGTATATGGAAGGGAGATGGTAAGGTATGTGAAAATGCTGTATCATTTTATATAAGAGGCTAGAGCATCTTTGGGTTTCAGCATCCATGGTGTGGGGAAGGGTTCTGCAACCAATTACCTGTGGAAACTGAGGGACAACTGTATATTGATTTTTATGTTGATAAAATAATATATATTTGTGAAATCACATTGAAATGTACACTTAAAAATCAATGGACCAAAATCTAGTAATTTTTGATGATATATTATTGTTTGCTTATCCCTTTATTTTATCTTTTATACCTTTAAACATTGCAAAGCAACAGTGTTCAATAGAATTTTCTAGCATAATAAAAATGCTTTACATCTGTGCTTTCCAATACAATAGTCACCATCTGTATGTGGCTATTGAGCACTTTAAATGTAGCTAGTATGACACATCACTTTGCTTAATCATTTTGATTCCAAGAATATTTTCCAACAGAAACAGTTTGTCATGAACTTGAAAATAAGTTATTAGACTACAATTTTTATTTCTATACTATTTTAATATGTGTAGCAGTTTACTTCTAGTCTCAGAGATGTACTCAAGAAGAGTTGAGGTAAGAAATACATTATTTCATGGTTGTTATAATGTTTGGGAATGACTAAGATTCATAAAAGGCTCATGGCTCAGGGATGATTTGAGGGCCAGGATTGGGGTAAAGGCTGAGGGGACAGAGATGAGTGAAATGTTTTACATTTTGGGACAGGCACTTTGAATTAGCTGAGTAGGACAAGGCTACTAGCCCACACAGGCCTTTGCAGCCTATGAACCATAGTCTAACCAGCTCATAAAACTCAGGCAAACAGATTGGTGAACAGCAGAGTCCTGGTCCTGGGACCAAGAGGCCTGCTGTCTAATTTCTCAACTCTTTGAACTTGAACCACCCCAACTAATCATGACTGATTTGCTACGCTGAAGGGGCCATTACTGATGGCTACTCTGATTAATGCTGTGTGGTGTGGCAGTAGTTCCAATCTCCTGTGACTTTCCATCTGGGTAAATAGCTGTCATCATTAGGGAATGGCTGCTTTGCTAGGCTATCAAATTGCTAAGCAGTTACTACAATCTAGTGCTGATTTAAAATGATTTGATTTAATAATTAGTTGTGATATTCCCATTTCTACTTCTGGATGAAAGCAATTTAAAATGTCCTCTTTTTGCCTTCTGTTCCTCACTCTTTGTTATTTTTGTATTCCCTCACAAATATACTATATCATTTTTAAGAATAAAATAATGGGGTACTTAATGGCCATTATAATTTAACTGTCATGATTGTCTTTCATGGTAGGCATGTAACCCATAAAACTGTTGTGTTTTTTTGTTCTTATTTGCATAATGTCAGGGGTACAGTGGCCTGGGAACAAAGGTACATAGTTTTATATTACATTTCAGGAAAGAACCCACAGTGGTTCATGTGATTAGAAACTCTAATGGCACAATACTAATTAGAATAAGAGAGTATTCAGGGTAGGAATATACATGCCAATTTACCAAAATATATTACGTACTCCTACACCAAAAAAGAAAGGATCAAATTTATTGTGCTTACATGAGTCTTCCATAATGTTGATTATACACTTCCTGAAGAAACCATGACATAAACCATTGTCCAAGAAAGACAAATTTATTGCTTACTGCAGAGAGAGAGAGAGAAGATACATTAATAGAATTTTACTAGCTTTTCTAAAGGTGAAGTTTAAAAGCAGAATATTTTCAGCTTTTGAGCAGCCTAGTTGGAAGGCAAATCTTTTTATATAAAATACTGAGTGGAATTGAGAAAAACTTTATGATATAATAAGGTAAAGGAGTAAGAAAGATGATACAGAGAATACCCATACACTTACAGTCTTCTCACTTACCCCCTCCTTAGCAACATACACTTGTATGGTACATTTATCACAAGTAATGAACCAATATCAACAGATCATTATTATTAACAAAAGCCCGTATTTTATTTAGATTTTCTTTTTTTTTAACCTAATGTCCTTTTGTTGCTACAGAATTTCTTAGGCTTCTCTTGGCTGCAACAATTCCCCAGACTTTCCCTTATTTCCATGGCTTTGAGAGTTTGGGATGCGGTTAGTGCTGTAACTCCTTCTTGGGAAGGACAGTATTGCATCAATTACCTGAAAATCTTCTGCACAGAAGATTGTCTATTCTCTCCCATTTAAAATAAATAAATAATGTATTTATATCAGTATGAAGTGATGGATCTTGATTTTGGGTTCAAATTCAATAATACAACATCGGCATTTTGAGCATATTTTAATAGTTCATATTCTGATTTTCTAAATGCATGGTGTAAATATTTTCCTGTACTAATCTGTGTTTATTTCTCCATCCTTCATCCCGGCCACCCTTTTGATCATGAACTCAGCTGAATTATATGAAATGCCCTTGTTCAGCCATGTTATCTGACCTATGCCTTGGTACATGCTATTTTTTTGGAATGTTCTACCATTTTGCATCCAGCTGTTGAAATTGTACATATCCCTTCGACTTGACTGAGCAGTACTGGGAAGCCACCTCTGACACCTTCCACGACCATGCTCCCACTTGGAACACTTTTATGACTCTCATGGATTTCTCTGGAACACTTAATTAAACATATTCTTAATTATTGCTTTACTTATGTCACCTTTCATCTAATGTGAGAACATTTGGAATATAGGTGTGTCTTACTGAATCAACTGACAGTGACTGATTTAAATGGGATTAAAATCCTGGTCTTCCATGGCTGACATGGTCTTTAATGGCTGACAATAGTTTTCTAGACCTGTGAGGACATCTTTTTAAATTCTCAATGAACCTTAAGCTGAAGTAATATTTCTTCTTTCATAAAGTGTATCTTTAAGAACTTTATTCTTGAAAACCAAAAGTCCGCTTATAACGTCTTTCTCGGTACCAAATTGATGAAGTAATTCCCCATTGTTATTGATTCAAATGTGGAAATGGACATGGCAACTCTGGCAGAGGCCATAGAAAAAATTTCAGTAAAAGTTTGGGTCATTTGGTCAGGACTTTAAGGTCCTTTTTGAAAAGGACATTTAAATCTGTAATGTAGAAAATCTTAAAAATGTCCCAATTTGCTTGCGATACAGTTTCAGTACAACCTGGGCTTTATTTGCTGTGGAATTTTATAGACTTCCAGCAGTCAGATCTGTGCTATATTTCTGTCGCAGCACAGGAATCTGCTGCCCCTGGCACCTCACTCAGTGAGAACTGGTAGGATGTTTTCTAGATTGCAAGGACATATGCCGAAGCTTTGGGTACAGATGAAAGAGCTAGTAGACTGAGGACACGAGGTAGCATTACCAATGTGTGCATTCCTAAAAATATATGAAACAAGGCATCTTAAAAGATTTTGAAATATTCAGTACCATGAAATCTACTGTTTTTACTACTATGTTCTCAGTTTCTCCTCATGTCAAGCCGTGGACAGGGAAGTAAAAGACTACTTATAGCATATGACATTCTTACTCATTTTCAAAAGATATGGAATTTTTAAATAATTTAAAAATCTGTGTGTCAGAAATGAATTTTATGTTTTATTCCTCTTTTTTTCCTGCCTTACATAATTGACTGTCTGGAGGGGAGGGGTCTTCGGTAAGAAGAAGTAAAATATACAGTGTGTGTGTGGTTATTGATGACCACTATGCTACGGAGTGGTGAGTGTTATAAAGGATGGTTTCCTCTGTACATATTCCATTCTGCTTAGTCTGAAAGACTTAAAGGCCCCTCCTATGATGCATTGTCAGGTCCCATATCACAGAAGGAGTTTGAAGGGCACTAAGAACTGTAAGAATGTTGCCCCACTTCTTTTGAACCTCAGAAGGAGGGTAGGAAAGTAGGAAAGGGCTAGTGAGGTTGAGGGGGAAAAAGAGGGAGGAAACTCTGAGTTTCGGCCTCAGTGAACTTTGAATTAAAAGGTGAATAAGCAACAGGAATAAATAAATGTTTTACCTCATCCACCAGAATCAGCAGGCATTATTAGTGACTAACTACAGAAAGTTTGGTTGCTTCCTGGGATGTGCCCTTTTCCGATCGCCTTCCCCTGTTACTGTTTTCCCTCTGCCTGGAGAGCTCTCCCTCCAGCTCTCTGCCACCCCTTAATGCCTAGGCCATCATCTCAGAGAGCCGCGTCCGTTCCACCATAAGCAGTCCTCTCCCAGGGTGCTATCACTCTGCCACCCTGCTTCACAACACTTAACTACAGTATGTGATCTTACCCAAGTTTTAGTTTTCCCATTAATTATCTGTCTCAGAAACAGAGTATGCCATGAAGTTCTGGTGGTATGGTGGAGCTAGCTCATACTGGCTTGGAAAGGCTGCTTATTATACTGGAAGCAGTACACAATGGTGTGTTACTGCACATCTCTCCTCAGCCTCATGTTCAAGGATGTCACACCGGTAGCTCAAAATCCATCATGGTGGAGTATTTATACCATGGAAATTGGCAAGTGATGCAAGGCAGCACTTCCCCTTGAGAGTTCATTATTAATTGGTTACCAGCACACTATTGGTAAGGCAAAGGTTTATATTAATTCCTGTTCTCTTGGGTCCCAGCTCAGTGGCTGGCATGTAGTAATGCTAAAAAAATATGTGATGAACGAATGCACAGCAAATTGAGGGGTTACCGTTATTTTGAGATACAACGTATTTACTGTTCTTAGTTTCCAGGTATCTCATTTAGCAAGTTCAGTGGTTCTGCTAATTCTCATTTAACAATTAACAGGTAGTTCAACAACACAGCATTTATACTTAAAAAACATTTCTCTTGCTTTTTATAAATATTTTAATACTATGTACTATGGAGGATTTGGGGGAGTTGATATACATTCACAGTTGTTTTGAATCTAGTAATTTCTTGGGATTATTGGGAATAACAGTATTCAGGGTAATTGAGTGAGGGGGAAAAAATCAGCCTTCGGCCGAGATAGGTCAGGCAGGTGTATTGTAAAGAGCACTGACCCAGTGAATCAAGTGCTTGGATCCAGGTTCCGATTCTGTTAACTGATTGGCGACTTTAAGCAAGTTGTCACATTTTCCTAAGCCTCATTTCCCTAATCTCTGAAATCAGATTTAATTGAACAATACTTAAATTTCTTCCACTTTAATGATCCTATTTTTAATCTTCTTTTCTGGTTTACTTGTTATATTTCTAAAATAATTAAAACCTATATGTAAAAATCATTGTGTTGTTGAATTCCAATTTTTTTTTCAAAAAGCTAAAGGAGTTCATCACCACCAAATGAGTATTACATGAAATATTAAAGGGTCTTCTTTAAGGAGGAGAAGGGGAAGGAGAAAGAAAAGAAGGAGGGGGAAGAATGAGGAGGAGGAGGAGGAAAAATACGCATACTAAAATGGAAATAAATACATATTTATCAACAACTGAAGCTAAAAATCAAAATAAATGTACAAGCAGAACAGAAACAGACTAATACATACAGAGGATATTTCGATGGTTGCCAGATGGGAGAGGGGCTGGAGAGGTGGGTGAAAAGGTGAAGGGATTTAGAGCACAGATTGGTAGTTACAGAATAGTCATAGGATGTAAAGTACACGTAAGGAATATAATTAGTAATATTCTACTAACTATGTATGGGGTCAGAAGGGTACAGGATTTATCAGGATGATCACTTAGTAACTTACATAATGTCTAATCACTGGGGTGTACGCCTGAAAGTAATTTAATTCTGTGTGTTAACTGTAATTAAAAGAAAATAATTTTAAAATA
The DNA here is from genome assembly GCA_004027735.1 of Carollia perspicillata. Taxonomy (NCBI): domain Eukaryota; kingdom Metazoa; phylum Chordata; class Mammalia; order Chiroptera; family Phyllostomidae; genus Carollia; species Carollia perspicillata. The sequence goes on along the minus strand of PVKM010005914.1, from coordinate 20,043 downwards.
AATACATGAATATTTGAGCGTATCTTCTTGTCTTTATCAATCAAGCCTTTTTAATTGCACATATATATTTATCTACGTGACATCCTTTCTCCTCCAAATTCCCCCTGCTATACACAGTAAGCTTTGATATCTTAATGTCCTTTTAATCCTTCTTTCTCTCTTTCTTTCTAAATCCAAAACCTCTTTTTGCATCAGACTTCCCAGGATTTGTCTTCACTCTTCTGGATTTATTTTCTACCAAACTTGCTTATAGAACCCATGATTATGCCTCTCAGTTCAGTATCATTTCCTCCCTCATTTTCTTTTCAAATACTTTGTTTTAGTCTCTTCTATAAAATTGTGTTTATCAAAATGTTCTTTTCATTTGTTCTTTTAGAAGTAATTATAGTTGGTGGCAAACTGTCCAAGCTTGTCATTCTGTACTTTGTTATGAAATTATCCTGCATCAGTGGAAACCTAAATGTCTTAGTGTTCCACACATGAAAGTGCTTCTTTATTTTTTTTATCCAGGTGTAAAATATAACACAAAGCATTTCTGTGATAGGAAACACTTCCAACATTACGTTTGATATTTCATTTGAAACATAGAACAGTTCATTTATTTTTTCTTTACAAAAAAATCCTACAGATCTTTTTAGAGCAGTTTAAAATTGCATGCCTTAAAACAAGCTGCAAACATTTATTGCTGCTTGTGCATATTACAGAAAGTTAGATGATTCTGTGTACCCATTTTGAATATTAGCTGCATATGGGATGTGGACATGGTTTGTTTTCTCCATAGTCCTTTTTAGTCACTATTTTTGTTTGTGTAGTTTTCCCCATTTAGCCACTTGGCCATCATAAACTCTGTTTTATGCAATGTGTTTAGTTTTTGTTATAGGTTGAATTTTTTTCTGTTATATCCAGGTATGCATAGAAAGCCATTATTATCATATTTATTTATTAATCAAGCACTCAAAATGAGTTCACTATATGCCTAGAATTTTTATAAACCCTTCACAATTAACATTAATTTTTACAACAGGACTGTGATATGGGTACTATTATTAACCCAACTTTAAATACAGAGAAACTAAAGTAAGGAAGAATTAAGTAATTAACCCAAAGCCAGGCCCGGAAGGGCAGAGCTGAGACTTGAACTGAGACTGTGTGGTTCCACATGACCCAAGTTATTAGCCATGACTCTGTGCTGTTTTTTTAAAGATAGTTTCCCATAAAATATATCAGTAAACATCCTAGGAGAAAGTTTCTGAAATAGTGGAAATTCCATGTGTTTTTAAATTTCATGTTTTCTCCAAGCATGTCTTATCCATTTCCCTTACATAAAACCCAAAGCTTTGCTTTTAAAAGGAATGAATGCCAGGCCACATGATTACCTTCATTATAAGCAATTTCCCCACTTTATTTTATGAATACCTATCCTCTTTCATATTGAATAGTGCACATTTTAAATAGTAAGAAGTCCTATTATAAAATACTTATCGAATTGATTTTTTGAAACTGTGGGATTATTTCAATGCTTTAGAAGCAGGAGAAATATTTAGAAAGTAATCATCTTGGTAAATAGCTTTAGAATATGTAGAGTGAAACCCAAAGCAGCCTATGACAGGAGGGGACATGAGGACAGTGTCACTAAATGAGATCGCTGGTTAATCCAAAGTTTTAAGGATTTTAGTTTTTTTGGTACCTGAAAAAAACGACCAGCAAGTGATAGTGATAAAGCCATTAAACAAAACAGGAAGTTGTGATCCTAATTATCTTTTAAATCACTACTCATTTTTAGTAGAATTATTTTGTATTTTTACCACCTTGTTACTTTTTTTCATAATGGTAAATATTACCAACTTGAAAAATATCACATAACGGCAAAAAGCATCACTTTCCCTGACCTACTGTAACAAATGCAGTACTAGTGCATCCGATTTGGCAACAGAATAAATATTAAAATCAAAATGTCAGATCTAGAGGAAAACTTAGAAACCCGGTAGTTTACCACTCAGTTTTAAATATGAAAAATAAATAGCCTGAAAGTGGAGAGTGGCTTGCTCAGGAATCGGTATCTGCTTGTTGGCAGAATATGAGAGAGACAACACAGGTAAAGAAAGACCTTCTTGCAGAGGTTGTAAGCCATCGTTTCATCTCCTGCTGGTGTTGATAATCAATCCCACACCAATCACTTCTTTAGATTATTGCATTTCAGATATAAATAAAAATAGTTTCTGCTCTGTTACAGTTGCCAGCCCCACAAATAAATAATTACAATTAAATGGTACTAATTACAATTAAATAATTAAAATTAAAAAAGTAATATAGTGGTAAAAATACAAAATAATCCTACTACAAATGAATAGTGATTTAATAATAAAAGGGTTTAGAGATAGTTTAAGAAAAAAGACATGGGGACCTTGCTATAAATTGAGATGAATCAATATTTGTGCAATAAATTGTTTTCTGAGACCTGCCACTTTCATGTGCTCCTGTGTTTTTAGCCTTTGATGGTTTGCAATATTAAGACATACTTGGTAAATATTTTAAATGTTTTTTAAATTTATACATAATATCACATGTATTTCTCTATCATTGAACTCTATATTCTTCTACGTAAAATGAGACTCAATTGGAGAGGATTCATGTCCCTCTGTTAAGGACTGTACTGCTTATGTACAACCACCCACAAATATTTATTAACTGACTACCTCTTTCTTCATGTTGAGAAAAGCTAGAAACCTTTGTCAGTGCTTCTCACCTGCTTCTTACTTAAGTAAAGCCAGCCTTTATTAACTTTTATTACTCTAGCCAAAGGGTACTCTGAAAAATGGAACTGGGATGACTGACTAAAAGTCATCAGTCCTGTTTCCCTAAATTAGTTTTTAAATTAAAAAAAGTAGATTAGTATAAAATTTAAGTAAAATAATTGTATCACTTCAAAATGGATCTTCCTTTATGAATTATTCTGAGATAACAATATTAACACAAAAAGCTAGTTTTGACTATTTCGAAAATATTTCATAACAAACTTTTTAATGTTTCTATAAACAATTTATGTGTCTTCTATTTTATTACATGAGAAATCAAGTATCTATTTCCTCCTAGCAACAGGATATTTATATTTGTTTAATAAATTAATTTATTACAGTTAAATATATTAGAGATATCTCCAAAATCTTACAAAAACATTTTTCCTTTGATAACATACCATTGGAAATTATTTTCTTCTTCCATATTTCTGTACTTGTTAACAATAAGTGACATAAAGAGTGAAATTTGGGGGCACAGTTGGGGCATGTCTACTACTTTTATTGAGGTTGCTTACGAGACATCATACCTTGTTCACCTTTGAGAAAAGGCTGTGTTTTATCCTTATCATCCCACAGCAGAAGTTTTTAAAGTGTGTTAGAGAAATCCCTGGGCAACCTCAAGAGCCTTTTAAGGTCTTTGAGGTCATAATAATACTAAGAAGCTATTTACTTTTTGTACTATCATTCTCCTATGAGTGAAGTTTTGCAGAAGCCATGCAGTATATGATATCATGTCATTTTGAGTGCAGAATCCAGATAAAATAATCCAGCTCTCTTCTATTAAGCCAGGCATTAAAGGTATTTGCAAAAAATAAAACAATAACATTCTTCTCACTGCATGTTCCAAATATGTTATGTTACTATATAATGAGTTATTAATATCAATATACAGAGTTTACTATTATTGATTAAAATGATTAAATGAATAAATAAATATTTTCAACATTACCCTTTAGTTTCTAATTTGGTCAATATCTAGAGAGATGCCCACATTAAAAAGAAAATTGTCCTTTGCTTAGTCTTTGGTGTAGATATGGCCAAGTCTAAGAATCATACCATGCAAAACCAGCCCTGAAAATGGCATCAGAACAACATCAGGAAACACTGATCACAAAGATAAAAATCTCTTAAGGGAGTGGACCCCAAGTTCCTGTGAAATATGCATTTTGCCAAAAGCACAACAAGAAAGTCTAGTAGAAGATGCAGGCCACCACACCAAGGCCTTGTGTGTACATGCTGAGGCTATCAACACCTTGGTAAATCCCAAGAAGGTCAAGCCCAAGATCCTCAAGGGTGGCAGCTGCAAGCTCAGTCAACTTGGCAACATTCCTACCCCCAAGCTTAGGAAAAATGCTTGTGTATCCAAAACCAAGGGTGTTAGGCTCTGCCCACCAATGTCCTAGGCCAAGGCTCAAACTCAGCACCAGGCTGTGGGTGCAGCTCCAACTCCAGCTCCCAAAAGTGCCCAGGCCCCCACCAAAGAAAGCTCCACAATAGAGACCTCTGTCTACCATGTGAGGATGGAAGGAGACTGGTGTGGCCCCTGGGCTGCTGGCTGCAGGCAGCCAGTGTCCTCCTGGGCTATCATGTAAATAAACCTGAGGCAGGATCTGTCAAAAAATAGTATTTTGTTCCCTTTATAGAATAGATGTTAAGACCCAAAGGTTTGAGAACTGCACTCCTAAACCAGTAAGCCAGTGAAGCTCATAACCCATACAGCTTTGTTGTTCTAAAACAATAACGTAACCAAATGACCAAGATATTGCTTAGTGCTGCACTGATGGCCAACTAAAGGTTTGAATAGGTTATTTATGGTAAAACAGCATGTACGAGAAACATGTTGGATATAGAGAAAACTAAACAGTAGCTAAAATAATTCACGGTGATTAGTAAATCTACTCAACTGAATCTAAATTAAAAGAGACCAAAGATAATTTCTCTTTGGTTATGATTATGAGAACCATAACCTAATCATTCTTGAATATTTGTACTGATAGTTCCATAACATTTTCCTTGCTTTGCTGCCTTGGATGAAATCAAGTGACTTAGTAAATGGAGATTTTACTGCAATTTAAGAACTGTGATAAAGGCTGATGAGCTGGCTTATCTTGTCCACACTCCTCTACTTGTTCCTTCCACATCTTGACCTCTGACTCTGCCAATCATTGCCTACCGCCTGGCCTGAGAATTTATATTGGCTATTTTAGAGTTGGAAATATTACTTTTCCTCTTAAGACAGTGTAAGTCTGCTTAATGAAATAACAGACAAAAGCTCTGTTTATATATTCAAATAAGAAAACTTAATTATTTAAGTATTATTTCAAAGAGGTTTAGGTTTTTTATCATTAGTCTACCAGTAGAGCATTCTGAGGACTAGAATAGAAATGGATGAAATTTTAAAAGATCATGCTTGATAAGATCATTTAATCTGATGAGAAGATAGGAAATCATACATTTCTGGGGAAAAAACAATTTTTAATAAAAGATGAGAACAAAGTCTACAGGATGGGCACAATTTTATAGTGAAAATTATGTTCAAATCAAGAGAGTAGTCAAAGATCAGACACTTCTTTAAGGCCGTGGACCTAAAAAATTGCTTGAAGCAGTTACTTTGAAATAGTAATAATCAATTGGATTCACCTTTAAGGGGAAAAGTATTCTCTAAGGCCTTTGTAAGCTTGGTGTTGGAAGAAGAAAGGTCAATGGCAGACAAAATTATGAACTAGTGTTACATAGATCACATGGTTGAACAAAAAAGAAGACACCTGTTTAGCCTCTCTTGATGTGGAAAACACCACTGATTCTCTCTGGTGCTGGCTTTTCTTTTCAAAAGGATATTGCCTGGTGAAATTCTTAAATTTATTTTGTCCTACTTTATTCTTTGAATTCTTTTTTTACATTTTCACATGTTAAAATGATCGTATAATAGTCTATGCATTTATTTTGGGCATCCCAATTATGAGTATAATCTGTAGTTTCTTAATACAGTAAATTAATGACTAAAGGAAGAACCTCTCAAATTTCTAAGGACTTAGAATCCTGGAAAGATTTTAATTTGTTAATGTATTTTGAAAACTCATTTTGTTATATTGCTACTGCTATTATTGTCTTCCAAGGAAAACCCAAAATTTAGAGAAATTGTTTGGGTTAAAATTCTATTAAATTTATGAGAAAAAGCATTACAGAGAGCTGGAAATTTTAATCCTGTCAATAAAGGATGTATGTAAGATGCTTTCAAGTTTTAGTGGGGGTAGGTTTTAGGCATTCTCATTAAGTGGAACTAGAGTGGATTTCAGATATGTATTCAGATGAGAATTTGACAGAGAGGCCCTAAAGTCTGCTTTAAGGAAAAACAAGACAAAACAAAACAAAACAACAACAACAACAAAAAAACAATGCCATGTAGAGGACAGCAATTCTCAGAAGGAAAGAGAACTATATTTGTGTAATTTGAGAGGCTTTTAAACTATATTCACCCTGGCTTTTCCTACCATTCTGTGGCTCTATAGTTGCTACCGTCCTGATGTGCATGCCTTTGTATGATTTCCTCCCCTAGAGTGTAGGTGAAACCTGTGACTTGCTTCTAAGCAATAGAATATGGAAGCAATGATGGAATTTCCCTTGTGATTATGCTATACTTCTAAGACTCCATTCCACTAGCTGACTCACTCTGCAGCCTCTTGCTTTCTTAAAAGCAAAAGGCCAGGTGAGAATGGCTTCATGGCAATGAAGAAAAGCGGGCTTCTAGGTGACAGCTAGCAAGAAGCCTAGGCTTCTATAGCACAAGGAAATAAAATCCACCAACCACCTAAGTGACCTGGGAAGCTGATAACTCTTTGAATCAGGACTCCAGCTAAGAGAGAACCCAACAGACACCTTGACTGTAGTGTTGTAAGACCCTAAGCAGAGAAACCATTAACCTCGCCCTGGTCTCCTGACCCAGAGAATCTTTGGGATAATAAATGTATGTTATCTTGATCCTTTAAGTTTGTGGTAACTTGTTATCGAACAATAGATTACAAATATACAGCCCCATCTAGATATAAGAAAATTTCAACAAAAATTGATTGCAACATTTTAAGATATTTTATTTAATTACACCCACTAAATTAATATGGTAAAAACAAACAAACAAAAAAGGGAATGTTCTGCATATCCTTTGAGCTCTCATTACAAATCACTGCCCCATGCTCATGAATAAAAATGAGGCTGGATTGGATTTTAATACCACATGCTAAAACACTTTTGTTATCACATCAGATTTCTATATTTTTGCTACCAGGAGTTTTTGTCTCTTCCCATGCAATGTGCTGCTCTACGGGTTTCAGATCATGTTTAAAAAGAGTGAGAATAAAAATAAGGAACAAACTTCTACTGATGAGGTTAAGCCAGTACAAAATGCTTAACATGTATACATAAAATTTATACTGTTAAACTAGATCATCTGACCTGTATGAGTGGGAAAAAAGTACATATTTCGTAGGCATATTGTTGTTATTTAGAAAAAATACATTTCCTGTCATTTAAGCATTTATATAAAGTATGTTAGAAATGAGTAACTTTGATTAGGAGTGGAGATGCTGTAGATTTTATTCTTCAGTGAAAATAAAATTTTCTATACACAACTGCTAGGAAGGAGGAATTGGATTGCTCTAAAGCTAGTGATAAATATTTATAGAAATAATATAGACAGATAAGAAAATAACCAGTTTGTGTATGTAAGCTTTGGGGCCTTGATTTGAGAAGGGATTATTTTACTAATGTGTTCAGAATTTTTAAAAAAATATTGAACCAGAGTTGAACAAATCAAATAGAAAGTTGCTAAGTACTGAAATTGAAGACTGTGTTGAAACTCCCTTGAGCTCTGAAGATAATGCAGACCCTCTAACAATGTAGCCCTTTCCAAGAGGTGTGGCTCTGTCCACAGCCCCATTCTGTTTCAGGTTTTCACAAATATAGATTTTTAAAATTCTTACTTAATTGCCGAGTTCAGTTTTCTTTCTTTTCAATTTGCGACCTTTGTAGCTAAAGGTCCTTAAAGTCCACCAACAGGTTCAGTCCATGACTGCTTATAACAAAGACTTAGACAATTCTTTTTTTAAATTATTTTTATTTTTTATCGTTGTCTTAAGCAATTCTTTTTAAGACCATGAGAAGCACGGCCCCTTTTGCTGTTGGTATCCATCTGACATTCTGCTCTAATTTCAGAGGGATCTGGATGAAATTACTAAAACCAGTAATCTGAGGGAGTTTCTCAATCTCTCTAAACTGTATTTTCCTGTTCCCCCAAATGGGGATGACAATGAGTCCCAATTCACAGTAATGCTGGGAAAACTGAGGTACTCCATGTAAAAAATGAGTACACAGAACTAGCATATTCCATGTGGTTGGGACTCATTGGTAATAATATTGATGTTCTAACAAGTAGCTGCTTTTGCCATCTTTTCTAGGGCCAAACCTAATTCTCAGTATTGTCACTAATTCTCAGGATTTGCCTTGGTTCCCAGGCTGTATGTTGTGATTGGCTGAGCACCCCGTCCCCCTACATTCTGCTAAGTGAGTCTTCTTTTGACTGTCTGCCTTTCGTTTGCTTGCCTAACATTGGGTTCATTCTCAATTCTTTGCCATGGGCCTATAGACATGAATGTCTCCTTTGGACAGTGGGGTTCTTTGCCATTTTTAGTATATATATTCTACCCTCAATATTGTCCCCAATTAACATAGTATAACAGAAAATATATTAGACTGGACATGAAATAAGTTCAGTTTTAAATTATCTATGCCACTAATAAATTGCTTGTTTTAAAATTAATGTTTCCCAATCTTGGCTAGATATTACAATTACCTACAGAATTTCCTAAATTTAAAAATGTGGGAGACATTTACTAAGAAATCATATTTAATAGCTCTGGAATGTGCCTGAGAATAAGAGTCTTTGTTGTTGTTGTTGTTTTGTTTTTAAATGTATTTATAGGAGATCCTGATTCATGGCTAAGGCTTTAAATAACTTCCTCATTTACTTAAAATTTATTATACAAACTTTGTTTGAAATCCTGACACTAGTAGGCACTGAGTGTACAATATCTAACACCACACAATTCCTGTTTTCATGCTGCCTGGACAGATAACAGGTTGGAACTCTATTTCGTTTTTAGTAAAATTTTTGGTATATAGTAGATATTTAAAGAATATTCCCTAAAGAAGTATGGTACATCTAATTTTCCTATACGTGATTTTAGATTAGCATATTATAAGCACAAGTTCTAAGCATACTAAGAAATATTTGTGATAGAAGTGTTTTGTTTATTTTTTAAGATTTTATTTATTTATTTTTAGAGGGGAAGGGAGGGAGAAAGAGAGGGAGAGGAACATCAATGCGTGGTTGCCTCTTGTGCGCCCCCTCCTGGGGACCTGGCCCGCATCCCAGGCATGTGCCCTGACTGGGAATCGAACCAACAACCTCTTGCTTCACAGGCCGGTACTCAATCCACTGAGTCATACCAGCCAGGGCAGAAGTGTTTTAAAAATTAAAAATAAAAAAAAATAGTAATAGAATAAAACTTTTGGAAATACAAATAATTTTTTAGAGGTTCACAGTATATACTAATACATTAAGAGCTCTGAGAAATTCTGAATTAAGTAAATGCTCAGCTTTTCTTAAAGGTCCTAAGTACAGAGCTCATTTTTGTTTCCCCAGTGTCATACAGGACCCTGTCCTATAGATCATCTATTTAGGGAACTCTGATTTACACCCATCTTGAAGTCTCCTGTAGGTGCAAGTGTCTGTTTCTCAGTCTGCGGGAGACGCCATCACATTGGGGAGGCTGACCATGAGGAGGCCTGCCTCTCCTACAGCCTTGTCTGAAGGGATAGCCCCGACCAATGAATGTGTACTGGTTAAGTTGATATTTTAAGTATCACGTGACCATAATTCTTCTTTGCTCACTGATTGGGCAAGAAAAGGCACAAGACTCAAGGGCTTCCCTGCCATAATTCAGTATTAACCAATTAGATTCATTCTCTAAGGAATTCAAATTAAGCAATATTGGTCAAATGTGGTATTTACAGCAGAAACCTAGAGATTATTATATGAAGTGGTGTTTGCAGTCCAGTGCAGAGCATGTCTATTTCTGTGTTTTTAAATGTCGTATTTGTAGCATGCATTGTCCAAGTGAGTAGAGCCTCCCACTCCGTGATGTTTATATCCATCAGCTTCATTCCTTTAGGGTATATTTCAGACCCCCAAAGATACCTGTTCGCCTCCCTTGAAGTCTGAGGTGGCTAGGATGTGTCTGTAGCCTTTAGAAGGAAAGGAAGAAGTGATCAAAACACTGGTGATTGGTCGGCATTGTGGCCATTCACCTGATCTCAGAAGACAGAGAAAGGCAGTTTTTAGGAAAAGGTAGTAAACCACAATGGGCTCAACCTTGCCCAAATAATATGTTGGCCATTTTTGCGCTGCAGCTAATTGGTAAGATCAACAGCAGTTACCCACTTCATCCAAAAAATAAAATTCTCTGCAGATGGCATGGTTCTTACCATTGGCATCTTACCCCAGCCCCAGACTCCCATGTTCTTTCCAGGGAAACGCTGAGCTCCGGTGTGGGACCTGGGTGGGTGGAGGGCTGGACACTGCTGAGGACCACAGAGCTGATGAGGGAGGGAGGGAGAGAAAGAGACCGATTCAGGGAGACAGAGAGACACGGAGAGATGACGTGGGACCCACTGCCATTTGTTCAGGTAGAAAAGTGGTTCTTTTTCAAGGGGTGCAGGTTCTCAGGTTTTAAATTAGTGTCACCTGCACAGAAACGGCCAACATGTCATTTTGTTTCCCCTCTGGCCCTGACAGCCTGCGGAGGCCATGGCACAGTGAAAGCAAGAACCGGTTTTCTGTGAATGACTCCTTTAACTCGACCAAACGGGTTTTGGGTAACAAGTGTTGCATTTTCTTTTCTTTCCTAAAATAGCTACATTTTCTCATTCCCCTTTAGGCACTGAGTTTATTTTTCTTTTTTTGTTGAAGGAACAGTGGTTATAATTTCAAATGAAATCATTCAGTCTCACTTTTGTTGGCTCTTCGCAGAATCCTTTTTAGGAATAAATGGTGCCATTGAAAGTACACTTCCACTTCATCAATGACAGGTTACTCAATCCTAAAAAGGCCTTTTGAAATGCAGCTACGTCTTGGGGCAGCTAATTTCTATATTTTGGTGTGTTCAGAGTATGAGAATAAAAGGTATTATTCAAGGTACCCATTTCAGAAATGCCAGAAAACAAATACTTCGTATACCTTTATGTTCAAGCGTTGTTGTTTGTGAACTAGTGAATGAAAGCTGACAGGCAGAAAGATCTCTGAATGCAGACAGAGAACACGTCTTCTGCATGGACTGATGAGGTCATTGCAACTATAGGAAGAATTTTGGCCAGAGGCAAAACCCCCACAAAAGTAAATCTTTCTTACTCTGAATTATAAAGCTTTTCTGGTATTTCTTTTCTCACAGAATATCACCAACATTTTTAATATGAAAAACATCAGCAGAGAGCTGTGCAGCTCTGCTTTATGGGTTTATCGTAATGTTTCCTCTCTTTTGACCCGTCACCCAGTAGCTGGGGATGCAGTTAGCTTTCCAGAGTTGCATACACACAAGAGGAGGGGATTCTTTAATGAAATCTGGGCTCTGGTCAATGAATGAAGGGTAAATGTTTGGCAGACATTTATAATGTCCATTACAAGCAGTATTTGTATTTTTAACTATATAAGAAAATTAGTAGGTTTGTGAAACATCAAAGGTTTGGGAATTCTAGGTTTTTTTTTTTTAATCTAAAGGTAATGGTGAGGTTGTGTTATGATCTCTAAATCATCAAATACTGAGATTTTTGTGCATTGTTTAAGCTACCATTACTTACCCAAGGTTATACACTATAGAAATGAAAATACAACTGAATTCAATACTCAATAAGTGGAGGATTGAAGAGAGAGTCAATAAATTAAAATATAGGTTATTAGAAAATATCCAGAATAATGTATATATAGAAATAATAATGAAAAATAGAAACAAACTGTAAGAAATCTGGGACACAAGGACTTGGAGAAAAAAGTTTATGGTCCATCCAATGCACTCCCCCATCCCAGCCCTTGCCCCACTAACAAAAAAAAAAAAAAGAAGAAGAAGAAGAAGGAAGAAAGGAAGGAAGGAAGGAAGGAAGGAAGGAAGGAAGGAAGGAAGGAAGGAAGGAAGGAAACAGAGTAGATAGGACAAATATCAAACAAATTATAAGAGGGTAATTTTAAGCCCTAATTTATCAGGATTTACCTCACATATAAATGGACTAATCCTGGAATAAAAAGAAATCAATACCAAAAAAAGATAGACAGCTTTCAAGATATGAGGGCAACAGACTTGAACGGGAATTTCAAATATTCAGTAAACATATGAAAGGCTTTTCAATTAACTTCACCATAAGAGCAATATAAATACAAATGAATATAAGATACCACTGCACATTGATCAGATTGATGGAATTAAAAAGTTTGACCATATCAAGTGTTGGTCAGAATGTGGAGCAACTCAAACATATCTCAATTTACTTTGTTACTTTACAGAGGGGGAGGGGCGTAGTGGCTGGAAGGAACTGGGCAGGGCCTGCGGAATGCTGGTGATGTCCTACCTGCTGATCTGGGTGGCAATAACACAGATGTGAATACAAATGTATTAATCTGCATATTTGTGTTGTTTTTTACTTTTCTGTGTATATAATATACTTCTGTAAAATGTTCATTAGGAGTAATTCATTCTTTTAATCAGTTGTAATAAGCTTAATATTCTCACCAGGAAACACAGGAAAACTGCAGTTTTGAGATTCCTTGCCACACACATTATCATAAAGTTAAGATTGAAGTTGCAATTTTGTATTTCTTCACAAAATTGCAACTTCAGTCTCTGTAAAAGATAAATTGTGATAAACCACTAAAAAATGGGAATGAGTGAGTATGAAAAGACATACCTAAAGACTTTATGAGGTTACTTAATGTAGCATGTAGTATCAAATTCCATTTTATGCATTAGGTCAGTAAATGCCAGAAAAATTCAGCATCTAATACTTCAAAATATCCTGCAAACTTGAATTTCAAAGTCAGTTCTGATTTTGTGACCTCTCAAAATTCTGTCATCTCTTAATGTTAGAGAACATGTAATTCATGAATAACCTCTTACTGCATTTGCAATATTTCTTTCCCATGAAGAGAACGCCTCTCCTTTTTTCTCATTATTTAAATACAAACCTAAGAGTCTTTTCACCAGAATAACCTTTCTCTATGAAGTATGTTGATCTCCCTACTTTTGCATTTGTTCCAAAGATCTGTCATCAAACTTTGATGTATTTTACAAGGGTCACCTATTTTCCTAAAACTTGGACGTCTTTGAGGGCAGAGATGGCAACAAACATGAATATGTCTTTTCAAACCCAGTCATTAGAATAGAATACATAGTGTATACCCCCAGTATATTTATTAAGCAGTGAATAAATGAATAAATGATTTGATGTGGTCTTAACCTCTAACCAATAGTGGAGATAGTGAAGGTTCTAAATTGTGAAAACAATTTTGGGAAACATTTCTTTTGAGGCCATATTTACAAATGACAATGGTGAGATAATAATGTTGCAGGCCATGTGATGAAATGTGAATGTAATAGAAACATCTCCAAATCAACTTTGCTAGAGTTGTTTTGCCTTTTTTTATGTTTTGATTTAACACTTTAGTTTAGTTAACTGCTTTCATGGCAATTAATTTTGACGCAGTTGTCCAGATTTGTAAGGTCTACTTTTTCCTTAGGGCAGCTTTTGGAATAGAAAGGCAAACTATCTTCATGTATCTTATCAGAAGTGTCAGGGTTTTCAAACTCTGTTTAGATTGGGTATATTTTCTAATCTTCTCTCAGCAACATTTTCTTTTTCCTGATAGTAATACTCATAATGTACTTAGTTTATCCCCAGATAAAAATTCCTCATTGTTGTCTTATCTACTAAGTACATACTATTGCCTTTTAATATACCATGAGAATTAGTTCTACCAGCTACCAGTGTTTTAAGAATATATCTCATATCTTAAGAGTCTAAAGTATTTTAGTATCTATTTCTGCTTAAAAAGTCCCAGTGGGGCTCACATTATATATACACACTCTCTATATATATATTCTTCGTGTGTACAAACAGACACACACATACCTTTATATCTGCATCTATCTCTCTATATCTAATTTCTCCCAAAAGGAAGAAAACCATCATAAAAACTACAGTTTCCCAAATGTGTCATTAGAATTGAGGGGGCCAATCTTGAATATGTACTCAGGAAAATCTCGGAGGTATGAATGATTGTCGTTACAGGGAGTGTATTCCTCTGATGTAGCAATAACCTACTAATATATCTTCTAACTCTAATTATTTGTTTGGATTTTATTTCTTCCTATAAATGAGGCAGTGAGATTTAGAGATCAAAGGGCAGAAATTTAATTGACAGTACAATAAACAGACGTCTAAAGTAAGCTTTTACAAAATGACACCAAAATGACACAATTTAGAAAATTCAACTAAATTTAGAATAACTATACATGGTTGCCTTTTGTAATATTCGATAAAATTTAGTACCCTTGGAGAATTCCTTTCAATCCATATTAAGCAGAAGATTCTTTTAAAAGAAATGAAAATTAGCAATTAGGTTTCATGATCTCCCAGTATTGCCTTAGTGTTTCTCTAGTGGGCTTGATGATGTGTCTGAACAATTTAGGGTAAATTCACAGAAGGTAACAAACTGGCTCTGTTTTATTAGGGAAGAATAGGGCAGATATTTTTACAGGCAAAAAAATACATTTTGGCTTAACACTTGTACCATTTTTGCAGCAGAAATGCTGCCATTTTTTGTGATAATGCAACTCTAATGCAAGTAATATATTCAGTTATATTTCATTTCCAGTTGTTTGTAACTTCCTCTAAATAACATCAAAACATGATGAGTTTACATTAATGTGATTCAAACCATGACTATAAAGGATGTTGGCATGAAACCTCTGCCCAAATAAAAAAGAAACATGCTCCAATATGTGGCACAATATCCCCTGACATGTAATTACAGTGTACAAAATGTTTGGAGACGTATTAATAACAGATTTGAGCTATGGAAATAGCTTTATTGGAGAAAAGAGAATAAATTTGCTAATTTAAGTTTTTTAGCTTGATCTCAATTTCTTAGTGTTATTTCTCTTAATTTTAGTATTTCACTAGAATTTCAAAGATATATATGCATGTATATATTAAGTAACATATAACATTTATTACTTTAATATTATTATTTTACATTTACTTTTTACTCCAAATCATCTGATTGATTATTTAAACAATAATTTAAACAATTACTTTAGGGCCCAAGAGATTTAAAAAGAAGCATGGCTAAGTATATCTTATTTACAACCATTTAATCACATGCATCATTTAAATTTATTCTTCTGGACTATTTTTTTCCATGTGTGTCATTTTAGTTCAATTTTCAGATTTTTTATTCAGAAGATCCTCCAATATTAGAGCCAGATGGCACCTTACTCTTTGGCTTCATTAGAACACTTTTTACCTTGAACAAAGAGCATTTTAAGTGATTAAATGATGTATGTGATTGTCTCATTGTACTTCAGATTTTCACGCCCATCCAATCTGCAACTGTGGCTCATCTGTGAATTCGGCTAGCATTGTCCAACAGAGCTCGAACGAAGGCTGTTGATATTTGTGCTAGCGGCAGGAATGGCAATAAAACCATTTGGACTAACCGTAATCTTTTCTACATTAACATGATTTCCAGAGACACAGAATTATTAATCATTTTTTTCAGGTGAACACAACCACAATTGGTTACACTGTAACTTATGGCAGACAGGTTTAGATAGTGGTTTTGCTTCCAGACAATGAACACATAATCAGCAAAGCTGGCTGCTTGCTACCTTTGCAATCAGGTATGTAGCTACTCTCCAGAGCAAATAAAATAGACAAAACTTCAAATTTAATCAGCTTAAATATTTTAGGTGTAGACACTGCCAGAAATGTAAGGCACAGCAAATGACCCTACGAAGTTGCATTGTTAACTCCTCAATTGTAATTGTTTAAACACTTCAATAAGAGTGTAATTTAATTAATCTAATATAAATAGATGTCTTTTCTCCTTCCTCTCTAAAGTCTTCTGCCACTATTTATGGCAAGATTATGTGTATATACTTTTACAGGATCCATAGAATATCCAGTAAATAAATGGGGCTGAAATGATCATTGCAAAGGGAATTCCATTTTTTTTAATAATCCAGAAAATTTACCATTGTTCCTCAAATAGACATTATTTGGTACTCATCTAATCAGGATTCTCCATTTGGCTATATTATGTTAAAATAACAAATCCCCGCATGCATAAAGCTGGCACAATAGCATTTATGTTTAGTTATAATTTGTTTAAAAAGACTCCTTATTGTTTTCCTGATGTTTTATTATATGCATGTGGGACACTGTTGGTTTGAACAACAATGAAAAGCCAATATCACACTCCAGGATCTTGCTGCCTGTAAGATGGTTAACAATAGATAAAATGCATTTATTCTTGGCAGTCTTTGAAAAGTACCTTGGAGTGTTACTGTAGCATTATGTACCCTAAGCTGCAATGAAACTAGAGACGAAAGTGTGATTTTCACCAGTGTGTTGAATTCAGAATGCATTGTGTGCTATTAAAATAGCAAATCTATTATGTTGATATTTGTGAGGTCCCTGAAAAAATAGAATATGGAGAAACGTCAGTACAGTTACATGGGAGAGGTATAGCTTGCTGACATGCTTACTAGGTAAAATATGGAATCATAAAAATTATTAGTTGGAAAACTGAATTTTAGCAAGATCTATAAGGCTGCCATGTAGCACAACTTTCTGGACAGTTCCCTGCGTGGGCATACCTTGCAATTCAGCAGCATCTGCGTTACGATGATTATCTGATAGAATATCCTGGTTGGCCCCTTCCACTACAAACAACACAGTGCTGCCACTCACCACCAGAATCGCCATTTTTCTCTGTGCAGTGGCCCACTTGATCTCTGGGTACAGAGCAATTCTCTGGCATAGACATGGCCTTCTTAGCTTTTCCTTTTAACAAAGGGATGGAGGGGAAGGCGCAGATTGGTAAAATAGAAGGAAAAAAAAGATTATTTCTGTGTATTTGCCTACCCCCAAAACACTATGTTGGCAGTAAGTACAATCTTGAGAGTAGTTACAGCTTGGTAAATAGAGGGTAAATTTTAGTGGTGAAAGGAATTATTTTTAGAGTGTAGGCAGTTGATACAAATTATGTTTTACTTGCTTTTGTGTGATGAATAGTTTATTTCAAAGCTTAGCTAAGGTAGGCTGGGCACTAACGTTTATTGAGTGTCTATAATATACCAAACATTATATTTGGCATGAAAATAAATTTTCGGTAATGCTCATAACAGCTATGCAAGGAAGGCATTTTCATCCCATTTACCAATCAGAATAGCTGCTTCTACCAACTTACACTGCTCTCTGAAACAGCTCTGAATAATACATACTTACCCTATTCACAGTGGCACTGCCTAAATGGGCAGGTCCCTATTAATAAAGCCTCAGGGTGGGAACGAGCGAGAGTCCAATGACAGTTGGATGACAGCGTGCAGAAAAAATGTTGATGTTGTATTTTCGGAACTGGAGGGAATTTGCATTTAATAGTGAGATAAAATATGGAAACGATAAAAGAAATCATGTAATAGGAATGTCCAGTAGTTGCTTTTAATGCTCTATAATTTATATAGCTCTTCCACAAAATTATCACATTTGAGCCACAAAGAAATTATGTGAAAATGACGGGGCATTTTTTGCCTTATCTTGGGAGTGATTACATGAAGGATCGGACAGTGCTGATGACTTACATTCTAACAGATAAGAAGTATTGAAAACAGAACTCAAAACCAGCTCTTCTCAATCCAAACTTTTGTGATTTTTAAGATTGCATCATATATACCATATTGGATAGAGGCGAAATTACGTGAGTCATGATAATTAGTATTTTAGAGTGCTTCCCTTGTGCAGTATTCGTGTATTAAATCGGTTAATTCTCACCACATCTAGGAGGTAGTTCTTCAATTATCCAAATTTTAAAGATGATAAACCTGAGTAATAAAAAACAGTATGGAATTTCCACAAAAAACTAAAAATGGAACTGCTTTTTGACCCACAGATTCCACTGCTGGAATTACACCCTAAGAACCCTGAAACATCAATTCAAAAGAACCTGTGCACTCCTATGTCCATAGCAGGACAATTTACAATAGCTAAGTTCTGGAAACAGCCTAAGTGCTCATCAGGAAATGACGGGATCAACAAACTGTGGTACATTTGCACAGTGGAATACTACACAGCAGGAAGAAAGAAGGAGCTCCTACCCTTGTGACAGCATGGATGAAACTGGAAAGCATTATGCTGAGTGAAATAAGCCAGGTGATGAAAGACAAATACCATATGATCTCACCTATAAGTGAAACCTATTCAACAAAATGGTGAATTAGCAAAACAGAACCAGAGGCGTGGAAACAAGGAACAGATTGACACAGACCAGAGAGGATCAGGAAGGGGGATAAGAGAGGAAAGAAGGGGAAGAGCCTAGTTAAAGAACAAGTATAAATAACCCATGGACATGGACAGCAGGGTGGGGATTGACTGTGGGGGGTCGTGGGCAGCACAGTGGGGAGCAAGGGGGGGAAACTGGGACAACAGTAGTAGAACAACAATAACAAAACCTGAGAAAAATAAAATAAAGATATTTTTAAAAGAAAACAATAGATGCTGAGATGAATAAAAAATCTCATCTTAAAATATAAAAAAATTAAATGGCCTATTCAATATCATAGTGTTAGTCTTAAGTAGCA
Source organism: Carollia perspicillata (assembly GCA_004027735.1). Taxonomy (NCBI): domain Eukaryota; kingdom Metazoa; phylum Chordata; class Mammalia; order Chiroptera; family Phyllostomidae; genus Carollia; species Carollia perspicillata. Next base: position 1,289 of record PVKM010005914.1, on the reverse strand, counting down.
AAGACATGATTCAGATTCAGATAGTGTGGTACCTGAGCCCCTGCCTTAAGCACCATATTGCACAGCCTCTATGTCACACTGGTTTGGAAAATTGACTACAGACCCTGCCTCACAGAGGTAAGTGAGCTAATACATACAGTGAGCTTAGAGCAGTGGCTGGCACTCAGTAAATATGAGCTGTTTTTGGCATAGTCATTGTATTCAAGCACTAGTGATGTACTGATCCAAAATGAAGTGTGACTAGTTTGGGAAATTTCACTGGGAAAGAGAGCTTTTAGTAACATTAATTTATTATTTCTCATGATGTTGTGGATTGACTGGAAAGTTCTTTGCTTCATTTGATAATAGCTGGGGATGCAGTCCCAGGGGCCATTTGGTTTAGCATAGCATCATTTCCCCCATATTTTCTTGGTGAAAGTGAGTCAGAGAGGCCACCCAGGTTCACTATGGAGGCCATTTTTAGACATCAATTACTAAGGGCACATTTAGCAACCCAGTCATGAAATCCCATACGCTTTCTTTTAAAGTCAGGTTTACAAAGTTACAATATGTCCTTGTTTAATGTACAGTTCTGAGGTTTTGTTTTAAAGGAGATAAATGCGTTTTGAGAGCTTTTTAGTGGTCTCAACCACATCAAAATCCTGTCCCAAAACACTAATTATTTATAATTATAGATCACGTATTTTGCCCTTTCTCTTCTATTAAAATTGTTAATTCCTTGTGGGAAGGATTCTCCTCTAATCCTAATCACAAACCACCTGGATATGTCCATCATTCTATATTTCAGCTCATCATTCTCCTGGGAGCCCAAAAGGCGGGGATTGAGCCGTTCTGAGTTTTGACAAATGTATAGAATCATGTAACCATCACCATAAACAAACAAAGGTGCATGTCCATTACCCTCAGTTTCCTTGTTTCTCTCTATAGTTAATCTCCTCTCTTCACTCTAGCTGTGGATAACCAGTGATCTGATTTCTGCCTTTGTAGTTTACATTTTGTAGAATTTCATTTAAGTGGATTTGTACATATGTAGATTTTTGAGTCTGACTTCTTTCACCTAACATAATGCTTGTAGTTTGCCTGTCAGTGCATAGTTTTTAAGTTGGATAAATGTACCACTTTTTTCAATGCATTAACTAATTGATTGAAATTATGGTTTCTTCTGGCTTTTTGATGATTATTAATAAAGTAGCTAGCAGGATTCACATAGGGATTTTAGGTGAATATGTTTTTACTTTTCTAGGATAAATACTCAAAGGTGAGATTACTACATCATATGTTAAATGTAC
>PVKM010005913.1:0-46094 GCA_004027735.1 Carollia perspicillata | reverse complement strand
AAATCCCTGTTTCTAGGGGTGAAATAGGCCTTCAGCTCCTCAGGCCCTTGTTAAGGGAGTATAACTTCAAGTTCATGGCTTCTCAATGCTTACAAAAATCCTCGGCTGCGGAAAATAGCTTTTATGGACAAGTGCCTGAAGGCTATGAAGACCATTTATTTATCTTGACACTCTAATATTTATTTTTGGATTAAGTTGAGCTTGTGAGAGAGCTGTGCACCCAGAGACATTGTTTGGGACCCTCACAGGGACCTGCTTTCATGGACTGAGCTTTAGAATGATTAATCTGGCCTACATTGGCAGATGTTATTAAAAACACGAACATACGTAAAGAGAGTTGGATTTACAACATCATTAGGATTTGCTTTACAATACAGTCATCTGTGCTTGTCTGGGTGGCTGAGTGACTTCGTTTTATGAACCCTATCAACTGTATAACCACGTTGATTCTCTTCTTGGGATAGGCTTTTTTTTTTAAGGTCATCTGAGCAACATTTATTATCTACCTCATAGGCTGCATTTTAATGCACTGTCCTCAAATTGGTTCCAATCAATTTTCCCCATACTTATTTTCTCTATCCCTAAATGCATGTCTTTACGATTTCAAAAAGCTGTACATAGAAGTTTGTAAGTTGCCATAAGATCTTTATTCCCAAATAAAATAGCATATATAAGTTCATTTTAAAATACCTTATATATTTATTGTAGAAAAAATGAGGTAATCAATAGAGTTTCTCATATAGGTGGTAACTGTGGTTTTTATAGACAGCAATGTTAATTCAATTGGAACCTATCTGGAGTCTCTCTAAGCAGAAGAGGTCCTGGCATACATGGAGTAAATGGGCACCACATGGTACGACCATTGAAGAAGTTGACAGAATAACGTTCTCATTCCAAAATTATCCCCTTGGAAATTCTAGCACTGCAGTCAGGACCTTAGCTTAAAAGTTACTAGTTCAAAATGCAAATATGCCTCTGAAGGGTTAAATCTTTGGAAATGAAATCAGACATGAATACCTTCAATGTGATACTTTGCCCTTGGAAGGCAGGCATGCTGATTTAGAGGTAAGATACGTGTTTCCGTTTAATACACTTGAACTAACTCAGTAAAAAGTCTTTCTTTTATTTTAATTAATTTCACAAGTTATTTAATGGATTCATTCATACAGCAAACATTGAGTGAGCACCTACTGTGTGCCAAGCACTAAGTTGTGAGGATACAGCAGTGAGCAACAGAGATAAAGAAAACGTTGTGGACAATGCCATGACCCAGAAATAAGTATTATTAACAGGCTCCCCAGACACAAACAAACATTTCTGAACGTATAAAATATATATCAGTTAAAAAAGAATAATATTAAGTATTTTTAACACTTAAAACTAAATTCTATTAATTCTATGACTTGTTTTTCCCACTGGACATTTTCGTGTCAATATATTCACTTGTCCAACAAAATTTTAAAGGATTGCTTATTGTTTTCATGCTCTCTATATTTTATTCAATCCCTTTTCATTAGCCAGGAAAGTAGTCTCCAGTTTTTTTGTTTTAATTATAAACAAGTCTGGGCTAATGACTGTGTTCTCCCAAGCACTCTAAAACATTTAATTCTTAGGAATAAATCGATCAGAGCAAAAATGCAAAGCCATCATTATGGATATTTTAAGGCCAAAATTATTCCATACAAAAATATATCAATTTTCATTTTTACCATCAAGGCTGTTTATGAGTATTTTTCTCCATAGCCTGAAAAACAGTGAGATCTTTCTATTAAAACTTTTTCTTCTCATGAGCAAGACATAAAATCTTAATTTGTACTTCATTTTAAATTTGCATTTGTGCAATCACAGTTAAGGCTAAAAATTTTTATTGGCCATTTGTCTTTTTTAAAAAAATATGTGAATTTTCTGTTCCAGGCTATTGTTATTTTTTCCTTTTCTATTTTCTGTGTATTTCTAACACACGAAGGATATGTGTAGTCAGAGTTTTTCTTATCTTTTTAGGTACACTTAATAACTACAAACATAAATGTAACATATACATACATGTACATATGTGGTATGAAGTTCATTAATAAAAGGAGTATTTAGGACTCGGCTCTCTAACACTCCTGCCGTATTTCCCACGCACTCCTTTACAATCTCACCTACTTGTTTATTTCCTTTAACCTCAAGGAGATATCTAGTATCTTGAATTTGGTCCTCATATTCTCTTGACTTTTTAATGTACATTTTTCTAAACAATGTTTCTTTTAGATTTATAAAAATGTTAACATCCTATATGTAGTCTTACAGAATTTTTCAACATTATATTTCTATTATCTGTCCGTAATGTTGCCTATAGTTTAATTTTCAATGATGAATACTATTGAATTTAGTGACTATGCTATGATTTACCATAACATAGTAATTTTGCATTTGTCTGCTCATAGATGTTTGGATGACATCTACGTTTTTCAATTTTAAAACAGGGCTCCATGAACATTCTTAAGCATGGATCCTGGTATTCATGTTAAAACATTTCTCCAGGAGAGTACGATAAGACCAATTGCTTGCTCATAGGAAATCTGAACAGTGCTAAGGCCATTTTCAAGGTGACTATAGTAATTTACACTCTCTGGGGCTATACATTTCCTAGTATCCATTGATCAACATTCTCTTTAATACTTGGTATTGTCACCACACTTCTTAATTTTTGCAAATTTGATATGAAATGGCATTGCATGATTCTGATTTGCATTTCCTTAATTACTAATGTGGGGTTGATATGGGACATTTGAATTCTTTTTTAGCAAAATGAAGTCTACTGTCTAATTTTGGTTTGGATTATTTGTCTTTTTCTTCTGATTTGTAAAAGTTCTTTACATATTCTTTATATATTCTTACATATTCTGTCTTGGTTCATTGCATTTGTGACGTGAGTGCTGGATTTCTAGAGTCAAGCCTTGTCTCTTTCCATGACTCCAAAGCACTTCCCAATATGGGACTCATGCCTTTTTTCTGTTCTTAAAGAAAGGATCCAAAAATTGTGGCAAGTACTGAAGATGATGTTAACCTTTGCAGCGATATGTATACACTTAAACCTATTAGGTGATTCATAATTGAACCAAACAATAATATTGATAATGGCATACGTATCCTTTGATTAGTTATTTTGGCTTTGGTTCAGAAATAAGATTTCTTATAGAAGAAAAAAGAAATTCTGAAATTCCCCACAGGAAATCAGGGCAGGGCTTGAGGATGGTGTAAAGGTCTTTTCGGATCTCAGCGATTGCCATCAGAACTCAAGGAAATCCTTGTTTTGTCAAATATTCCATCAACCCATTCTGATAAAAAGTTTTACTAAATATACTGAAGGGTAGCTTTCTTTTTAACCATGTGGTCTTCATCAAAGTGCTATGGACTTGTGTGAAATGTCATCATTAATTTTTTCTTCAGGTGTCTTTCTCTGGAGTGGTCAACTTCATAACCATTAAGGAATAAACATTAGAGTAGCTTTGTATTAATAGAAGGAAAACCATAAGCTCTGGGAAACGTACCTTAATATAAACATCACTGAAATTAAGTTAAGTATTATTAGAGATGTCTTATAGAGACTAAGTGACCCGCAGAGTCTGCAGATCCCAGGAGGAGAGGGGTGATCAGTCTTTGCCTCAGTTCCCTGGCTCTGAAGGGAGCTCCTCTGCCAAAGAAAACCTCAAACACACGTGCATTTCTTGGATGTGAACTCTGTGGTAAATACAAAATCATTCAACAGGCAAGGATACTCATGAACAAGAGTCCTTTCCAATACCCGAATTCAAAATCACCTCCTGGAGAATTTTGAAGTCTTGGCAGAACAGAAACTCTGTGAAGTGAAAACTTCCATGTGCCCAATATAGACATTTAAGACATATGGAAAAGTGCATGTGCATGTAGAACTACCTGAACATTTTGGAAGCAATTGTTAGAATGAACAGTTGACAGAATGACAGTCCTGTAACAAGTAAGGTTTGTGAGTGGACAGGTTCTGACTGCAAAGCATGGATAAGAATGATAATGACAATGGCTGAGTTTTTACTGTTCTAACACTGTTGTAAGTAGTTCACATATAACAACTGATGACAATTTCCTCACAGCACGTTCAAGGTACCATTATTACCCTTATTTTATAGGGGAGGAAACTGAAGCACATAAAAGTAAAAAAAATTATTCAAGGACACAAACTGGGGTCTGGAAATAGCAGCCTCCTTTGCGCCACTTCTAATCTCCTCACCTGCTGCAGCACCCCACCAAAATGATCTGCATTAACACCTCTTTGGGTTCCACTGGATAAACCTTTCCTGATCAGCACATCTGTCTTCCACTACAAGCTCCCTGAGTGAGGGCCGGTCCCTGTCGAGTAGCTCTCACAGCACCCCATTTCAGAATTCATCAAGAAATAATGGCTAAATGACAGCTTATTGCTGTCACTGATGCTCATAGGGCCACAGATAACCACGGTCCTTGCCTCAAACCCCAACATTTTTATTTTGTTTAAACACTTGCAAAGCTTAGGGACATTAGGTGAAATAGCTCAGCACTAAATTAACCATATACATTCTCATTGGAAAGTGGTCATTTTCATCAGTACAACAGCTTTTTGAGATTTTAGTTACAAATTGGGGCAAAAAAGTAACTCCATATATGCATATCTTCACATTATTAAATTTGATTCATGTTATTACATAAGAAGACATTGGCTTAGGGACTCACTTCACTGAAGGCAAAGTTAATCAGGGAAGGGATTGGTGAGGCCCAAAATCCTTAAGTAGAGTTTGCATATGGAGTGGTGCAACCTTTGGTGGCCTCAAAAAAAATTAGAAAAGAATTTTGTTCATAAGGAACTAAAAACTCCCAGATGTGGAGAATTACGTGTAAAGACCATGGTATGTATGGAGTATGGAACTAAATGTGGAAAAACCAGTTTTCAGTATAAAGGAGAAGGAACACAGTATTAAAGGAGGGGCTGCCAGATAAGCCAATAAAGTGATGTTCAAGGTAAGAGCCAACCAATAATTATAATGATAAGATCACTGCCACCCATAATCTCTCAGTGACTGGAACTTGAAATATGAACTTGTAATATGAATGATTCTTCTGGAGGATCTCACAGGCCCCAATATGACAGTGATGGGAAACCCCGCTGTGTTTTGAGGCAAAAGCTTGAAAATTAAGAGCAAAATGGGTATTAAAGAATACATGTGGAGATCAAGAAAGGGATAAGAGTCTAACATCCAAGGAGAGTACCAAAAGAAAGCTAGAGGAATGAAAAATACTCATTTAAAAAATTATGGACATGTGATTCGTGACTATGGATTTGTAGCCACCAGAATCAAGTGAGCTTGGCTATGGAGGAAAATGAGCTTTCCTAAAACATTATTCACTAGTTCACAACAAGGGAGCCACATATGACAGGAAGAGAGAGTCGCTGTGGGGGTAAAATGATGAGAAAGTAGGTGGAGAACCAGATGCTTTTAGTGGGACGAGAGATCAAAAGCATAGTTTTTCCTTCTTCAGCGGTAGGAAGGTTCGGTCCCTAGTGATAATTCTGATTAGTTTCTTAGGGCTGCGGTACTGAAGTAGCACAAATCATTTCGGAGGCTAGAAGTTGAAAATCAAGGGGCCCGCCGGCAGGGTTGGCTCCTTCTGAGGGCTGAGGGAGAATCCGCCCCACATCTCCCCCCACAGCTTCGGGTGGTTTGCTGGCAATCTTTGGCATTCTTGGTCTGGCAGCCAAGTAACTCTGATCTTCAGATTGGCATTCTTCCTGTATTTCTATGTCCATGTCCAAATTTTCCCTTTGACCTCATCTGAATTTGATCATCTGAATTTGAGGAGACCCTATTTATAAGTAAAGTTTCATCCATGGGTACTGGGAGTTAGGACATCAATACCTATTGAGGAGACACAATTCCACCCATAACAGTCCCATAAGTTTTTCCTGGTAAATCCTAAAATGATACCTCCTTCGAGTCAGAATCTGACATGATGCACAAGTGAGAACTGGTCATGCTGATGGATTTACCCATCAAGTCAGACAGACTCCAAGGTGCCTAGTGTGACACCTAATACACAGTGTAAATAAATATTGGAAGAGTGAATTCATGAATAACAATATGTTTGATGCCCATGACCTTGGGTACATGGGTTACACATCAAGAAATGGAGGCAAAAAATGGAAAGTTCCTTGCCAACCCTACACGCCACCCAAGATAGGAAACTTAAAATACTTTCCTATTTTCCATGGGTTTTCTGCATGTGGCTTATTCCAGTGCCGTGCCTACTGTCCCATGCCTGCCATAATTATTGGACTTGACTTTGCAAACCTCTCCCTGTGCATTTCACTTATAAACTCCCCTCCTCTCCTCTCAACAACCAGACCATTTACTTTCTAAGCAGTTTACTTGGCACAGTTATTTCCCACTGATTCATTGATGTATTCATCCATCTATTCATTCATTCCAGCAATTGTCAACATTTTGGAGACCGTGCTTCTTTTAGTAACATATTTTAGAACACCTGCTTTACTATTTCAAAATGAAAGTTATAGATAATATAGTTCACCTACACATATATTTTTAAAGAAGCTAATATAATTCCCTGACTGCAATATCAAGGATAAACTGAAGCAAAATAATTTATAACAAAATAATAGTTATTTTAATGAGCAAATGCTCAGGCATCAGGAAGCGTGAGAGGCTTGCAGAACTGTAGGACAGTTTTGGCTGCAAATTCGATTGATAAAAATGTGTGGTATTGGTGACTCGAATACAAGATAGCACTGTCATCAGTGACATGATTTTCCCAAGTGGTGCATGATTCTTAGAAATGTCCCAAAATAAAAGAGAAGCTTACATCTGATTTCCATGGCAACTCCAGTCCCAAATAATTCAGAGTATAATAAAAGCACACAATATTTTGCATTTATATGTGAAATAGAGTTATGGTTTAGATTTAGTTCATCATAACTGATTCCTGGGGTACTCTTAACACAAATTTCTGGTGAGACTTTGAGAAGTCACCAGGATGGGAGGCGGTACTTTATTATTTGTGTCTATTGGGTACAGTGCAGCACATGCAGCCCCTCCTGCCCACCAGGTACCTACAGAGCTCCCTCACTGTGACATCCAAAAGCACATCCATGCATTTCCCCAAAGCCCAACCAGTGAGAACCGTGGATTCAGCCATCCACATACTGTAAAGAGTTTCTGATGTGTCAGGCATCAGGTAAACAGAGGGGAAAAGTTAGGAAAACGCAAGACTGCAGAATAGAACATGTATAATAAATCAAAGCCTGCTCAGTGGGTGTGTGAGTGGGAGGGGATGTTACTAGCTTTACAAAATCAAGCCTTAGAGGGTGAAGAACAATCAGGGTTTTAGGTCTGACTGGTTTTAGGTAATTATGACTTCCCAACAGCAGTTCAAAATCCTTGAATACAGATACAGTACTTTAAAAAATCTTTTTATTGCCTCGATAGCCAATATGGATTTGTTAAAAGAAGACTGGCTTTAGTCAAAGCAAGAACAGCTCTAACCCAGTCTCACCGTTTTTGTCTGAGCAACCTTATGAGTTGGTTACCTGGGTCTTTGTTTCTTTATTCTCTTTTCCAGATGGCAGACAGAGATAACACATACAGTACACTAAATAAATAGTAAGTACTTTTCATACCCATTCTCATGGCAAAGTTAAAAAAAAAAAAGAGCGTTGATGGTACCACCTGGCTATTGGTTGGCCTAGTGGCCTCAGGTTCTTGGAAGTGGCCTGAAGCTCAGAAACCAGAATTAATTAGTCTTTCTCTCTTTCTCCTCTCTGTTAGTCTGTTTCACTCTTTCCCTCCCTCCTTCCTTGCCTCCCTTTCCCTGTCTCTCCCCTTCTCTCTTTCCTGTTTAAATTACCAAGAATCATGCAAATATCAGGAGGAGCCAAAGTCAAAAAACAAGGAAGCCAAGACAGAATAGGGAGCTGTATCGCTTTAACACAGCATATACAACTCTAGAGCTTCCGAGAGACTGCCTGACATACATCCTGAAGATGGCCCAGAGGGTGGCCGACTGGTGGCAATTCTACCCATTATGTCCATACACCTGTGGGGTGGCTAATCTCCCATCACTCAAGTTCTACACTACACTACACTACACTACACTACACTACACACTACACTACACTACTGTAGTGAAGAAAAACACTACATGGGTTTTTCTTCATTAGGGGAAAAACAGGCCATATGAAATATACAGGAGCTGTAGATTGATGAATTCATCAAGAGAAATTTGGAATACATCAAAGTTTTCACATATCACAACCAACTGCTGTGGTAATTCCAGTTTTCACAGGTTCAATTTTCATAGGTAAAAATATTTTTATGTATCTGTTTGACTATATCTAATTAGTAGAATGTCAAAATTAATATGAGCTCTAAACCATCATTCTTTTCTTCATTCTCCTCCTTCTTTTTGGTATATTTTTCCAAACATGCTCTCCCCAGGAATAATCATTAGCAGGATGACTTAGAGATAAATCCATTCCTGTTTTTACGATACCCTCTGTGGACTGAAAGCCTATTTGTATTTAAGAAGACACTTCCAGAGTTGAGATTCTCCTTTGGGCATTGAAGTTAATTTGATAAAATTGAACAATAATCTTTTTGTTTCTAACTCATGTTCACATACTCTTGATCCCTTTGGGGTAAAGTTCAACAAACAGAATGAACCCAGCTCCTCACTGGAAGTATTCAGAGAATTACACACTATACTCAACCAGAGAGTCTGGGGAAATTGTAGCGCTATTAAGAAGAAGACACAAAGATTCCTTTATTTGGGAGGAGGAGGCACTGTACACAAATAATCAATACACATCAACCTTTAAGAAATGAACTCTTATATAATATGCACGTGGCTCAAGGCCTATGCAAGACGACTAGAGCTGTTCAATCACCCCAAAAATGTAAACGCTATTCTAAATCATTCAGGTAAAAGCATCTGCTCCCCTAAACCTCAGACCTTCAAAGTACCCAATGATCAAAGGCAGATGAAATGAGCTACACTGTTACATTTGAGTTTACTCAAATTCTTAACAAGTTTGTTTTACTTTATTTTACCTTATTTTTATTTGGCTTAAAAATGGGAAGATATAATATATGACATTTCCATACACACATGCACTTGGTATTCATTAAATACCAATAATAAACTAAACTCAGACATATTAAAATTAGATGTGATCCTTGTTCAGTGGGGTCACTGTGTATGTTTAAGGACAAATATAACTCACAGTAGAAAGTAGACCAGACCACAGAGCAAAGGGTGACACATAATAGGAATTAATGAGTTGGTTTTAGTTACCAATGGTCTGCATGTATTTAAAACAGGATCAATGCCTCTGGGGCAATTGTTCTTAACATGCAGTAAAACAGTCCATTCTGGCTGGGCATGCTGCTTTAGACAAGTTGGGTAACAAGGCTCCTCTTAGCTTAAAATAAGATATAGAAATAAGACTCACTTTATGTCCTGTCATTGATAATTCTAAGACTCACAGTCTTGTCTCTCCAGAAGGTTTAGGCCTTTTAAAAGCCCATTTTGTTATTTTGACAGGAGGGTACGTTCTGATCATTAAAGAACTCTCATTTTAAGGGTGCTGTAGTTAAACTGAGATCATTTTGAGACCTACCTCACTCTGAAGCCCAAACTCAACAATATTTTCCAGCTCACAACAACCTATAAAAAAGCACACGTGCAGCAATAAAACAGAACAAGCAGCCATGAAAGGAACATTCTGAAGAGAGACAGACGGACAGCTGCCCAACTTCCACAGAGCTCAGCAACATGAGATTTTGAGTGTCCCCTGGCATAGCGTGTCAGGCTTCCCTCTCGCTGGATGTCACACTTGCTTGGGGGGAAAAGCTCTCTGCTCACAGGACAGAGCTAAGCAGAGGCATCTGAAGTGACTCCTTCACTCTGGGGTCCACCCTCCTCTCCCCATTTTGGTGAAAAATGGTAGCTACCTCTACAGCCATTAGTGTAACTGAAGAGGTGGAGAGGTCCTTCAATATCCTTCCTCTCCAAGGACTTCCTGAAGCATCATGGAAAGGGGATGCCCATAGTGCACCTGTGCAATTCATCTGAGGGGTTAAGTTGGCCTCCCTGTTCAGCACACAGGGAAAGACATGCACTTCATGGATCCAAGACTTGGGCTTGGAATTTGGTGGCCACACTAACTGGTTGTTTAAGCTCTTTGCTTTCCCTAAGCCTCATGGTCTTCTTTGGTAAAATGGGGTTCCTGCTCACGGCCTGGGAGCAATATTAGGAGGTTATTATAAACAATTAAGAATGACATGCATTATATGCTCAGTGGATTATCCAGGATGTGTTTGATACATTGCAGTTTTTTACTACTTATTTTAACGTTCTCTTTTCTTATTGTTTCTTGATTTCTAGGGTTATAGCGACTCCACAATACATGAGTTAAGTCAGAACGCAAACAAGAATCTGCACACGGAAGAGGTGCTCTAAGTTCACCTCTCCTCTGAAAACCATTGTTTCCTCCTCTAGAACAGTGTTTCTGAAAAGTGCCCACATCGCCCCCTCTGAATTGTGAATGGTGACAAATGATCAAGCCAATAGCCAAAAGTCTCACGCTGCAGAACAACACAGTCCACCACTGGCACCAACCAAGGAAACATGGGTTGTTTGTCTGCAAATGGCTTGGTGGAAGAGGAGAAAATCTGAGCTATCCATCTCTGGCTGGAGTTGAAGAGTCATTGGAGAGGATACTATTTCATTCCTTCCTAGTACAGCTTTACTTTCTAATATATACCCTCCTTCATCCTTAAACTACTTGACTATGACAATGAAAGGAGACTATTCTTTAAATAGAAATATTTTACAGTTGCTGGGATAGAAATTCAAAGATGTTAAATACTCAATACGTGGGGTCAAGGACATCTTTGCACTTGGGAATGGGGACATGTGTACTGTACAGAGAAAGTAGTTAAATATACAGAGTTCGGGTTCTAATCTAGGAGGACAAGGGACCAGAGAATCAGAAGTGAATGGACAGAAGAGTAAGAAGTGGGTGTAACACCAGTAGCCACTAGGAAAATTACCTCCACTCCCCTTTGAGGTAGAAGGTTCTTGAGGATTGATAATGCATGATGCTAAAAGAACCTCGTTACAGGGCAGCAGAATCCAGACATGTACAGATTACAAAAGAAACACCAGCAAACTCCGTAGTCCAATGCCGCCATCCTTATTACGGAACCACTCCCCAACCTGTCCGCTCCCTTTGCATTCCAGATTAGCTGGCTTTTCCACCCAAGCATGGGTTTTACTAGTTTTTGAGACTTTATAGAATTTGGCTACCTTCTTAATTAACCTCAGGACATGGATAAAAATTTTAAGTTTATTTTTAGCCAAGAGAAAGTCTGTATGTAACTTTTAAGACCTTACCCTTTTTCCTGGGTTTTTCTAAACCACAAGCTGTAACAAAGACAACTCCCTATTCATGGGCCAACTAACAGACTGAATAGTAACAGTGGCTCCTTTCAGTAATTTTCATTTGAGTGGCTTTCATGTGCTTTGTCTATAGCTAAAAATAATAAAAGTGTATTAGCCAGGGTTTGAAGAAAGCCAATATTAAAGTTTCCAGCTTGAAATGCCTGTACCTTGTCATCTCTCTGCCCCTCCTCCAGACACCTTCAAGTGCAGTTACGCAGGACCCTGTCCCTAAGGCCCTCAGAACAGTCATTAATCATGTGCCCCCTTTGTATTGAACTGCAAACCCTCTCCTTCCAAAGATTGAATCATATGACGTTTCCAAGGTTTGACCAATTTTGATCTAGAAAAATGGCAATTAAATTGCCTTATAGTTTAATCTACTAGTGATAGCACCTTGTGCTTTATTAGTAACCATGAAATGAAAAGAACAGCTTCGTATTGAGAGGTGAAAGGAGCCCTAGATATGACATAGCCCAGCTCCCTCAGGGTACAGGCTGAGCCTCTGGGGCTCTGACTGGGGGAAGAGATTGGAAAGCTAACATTGCCAATTATAGACAGAATCTGAGTGGATTCTAGATGATTTGATTCCTATCTCAGTGCTCTTACCTTCATAACTGGGGTCAGCGAACTTTTTTGAAAAGAGCAAGAATATTAAAGGTTTGGGGATTTATGAGCTATACGGTCTCTAACATTGTAACACAAAAGCAGCCATAGACAATGTGCAAACAAATGACTGTGGCCATGTCCCGATAAAACTTCATTTACAAAAACAGATGTTGGGCTGCGTTTGGCCTACAAGTTGCGTAGTTTGCCAACTACTGTTCTATAGGATTCTTTGACCTACAAATACCTGCAAAGAGATGGGTGATGCATTCGTATACTGAGAACCTGTTGAGGTGTTTGGGAGTGCCAGTCCAGCGTAGAGATCTCACCCACCCTTCTACTGACTATGCTCTGCATTTTTTCTTGAACCCAGTAACCAAAGGAGCCTAAAGTTGCTGGGATTTCCTTGTGAGCACCTAGGGGCTGCAGGTACCTAAGACTTTGCCATCTGTAATATTAGATCACCCGGGATGGGAATAATATTCATGTCTTTCTTAACTTCTTGACTATGTTTGTAAAATATACTTCTAATCTTAGATAAGAAATGCTTTAAGACATGATGTCCATCAGGCTGGCTGAGCCATGGAATTAGATACAGATGCTCTTGGGTGAAATTTTAAAAGCTTTAACAATTATTTACTCAAACCCATTCATGTGTTAGCTGAAAGCAACTTCATCATTTCATTTGCATTAGGTGAATGATATTTTGATTACAGGGACTCCTTCCATCTCCCCTGATAGCAAAGAAGCTTCTTTGGCTATATCTACTCTTGATTGGAACTTGAGAAGCATGGGAGAATGCTATTTGGAATTTTAAAAGAATTTATAGGTCACATGCTCTGGTCAGAAATCTAAAATACACAAGGGAAGACTTATAGTCAGGTTGTTCCAAGAATAAAACAAGTCTTTGTGTGTCAAGCATGATAATACCATGATGACCATCAACATCTCTATAGTGAAAGTCTGTCCATCTGCTCATCTGTCCATCCATGCACCCAAACATGCAGACTCTCAAACATCCCTCCCCTACTATTGTACCAGGAGCTGAGGGATCCTAGTCAGGTGAGATGACCCTCTTCTCTCAATGAGCTGAAAATGTAGTAGGAGAGAGAAGAGAAGATAAAAAAAACACAGTTCAGAAAAAAATTAAGGCAGTGCTTCAAAATAAAAACCTCTAAGTACCAAGCAAATAGTGGGAGGAATTCCTTTTAAAGTAGCAAAATGCAAAATAATCACAAGGAAGAACTCTGCAGTGCTCCTGTTCAGCTATGGACCAGGAAGACTCTGGGGTGTGTGCCACGCATGCCTGATGCAGCAGCTCAGCGGGAACAATGTTTTTTTACCTCCAGAGGCCAAGCCAGGCAACCTGTTTCTAAAAGGTGGAAAAGCTCACCGGCTCCAAAGTTTGACCATAAACAATTTTTTTTAGGATCACATGATAGGGATACATTCTATGAGTAAGTCATAACAGTCTTGAAGAATTCTAACTCTACTTTTATCCTATTGCACTTTATACCCAACATTTTAGAAAGGATCGGAAGTCAGACACAGCTTAGTAGAGTCAAAAGTGGTCAAGGACATTTAAAAAGCTTATGTAATATGGATTGGCAGTAGAAGTACCTGGGAAGTTGAGAACAACTGGTATTATTAGTACCTGGGAAAGGAGTGAGAAAATCAAAGGAAACTTCACAACCCAAATCGATGTTCAACCCAGGATTCTCACTAGTGATTTTTATGGTACCAGCTACTAAATCACCGTTCACATTGTCAAGTGGCCAGTTTCATCAGGTATATTGGTCACATATGCTGGTTACTTTTTGTGTTTACATTTCATAAAATTGAGCAAAATGTCAGCGTAGATTTGAATGACCCATATTCTAAAATTCACCATTTATCTGGTTTCATATTTCTTCCAATAGCACTAAAGGTATAATTCTAGTCCAAGAGAAACCAATATCCGATGGAATGAAAATGCACCCTGGAGATGAGTCATCTTGCTTCCTCAGGTCCATTAAGCCAATCGACCAAGAGAAAAGAGAGCACATTCCAGGGGTACTTACTTGCAGGTGACGGGGTGCTGCACCCACTGGGAGGGGGGTGCCCATGCAGGCCATGGAGAGGAGGCAGGGAAAGTCCTCCGATGACGGGCGGGAAGAGCAATGGGTAGGGCGCGGCTGGATAGTGAGTCATGTGTCCGCTCACTGCCGGGACAGGACATGCGTGGCTGCTGGTGGTCATGTTTCAGGCCTCACAGAATCAAAGGTGCTCTGGGGTGCGAACACATCACTCCAGGCCTGGAACCAACGTTGTGGTGGTCAATTCAGGGCAAGATTTGAGTCTGGGCAGGGTTCTGGACCCAAGGCGAGACACTTTAGCTGATGATCTTGCTTCTTCCCAACATGGTTTCTCCACCTCTCATTTCGCTATGCCGATTACAGTTGCCTCTCTTTTTCTTTTTGGTCAGTTTGAGGCTGG
This sequence comes from Carollia perspicillata, assembly GCA_004027735.1. Taxonomy (NCBI): domain Eukaryota; kingdom Metazoa; phylum Chordata; class Mammalia; order Chiroptera; family Phyllostomidae; genus Carollia; species Carollia perspicillata. Next base: position 31,505 of record PVKM010005913.1, on the reverse strand, counting down.
AAAATGCTACCACTTTAAAGGCCAGAGCTCCTAATCCTGAAAGACAGAAAATATGTATATATATTTTACACATCAAAAATATTCTCTTAACCAACTTATGTGAAAAACCTCTAATATTAATCTGTCTCCTAATTCCCTGTCATTCTCTTATAGTCTCTACTCTAATTTTCTTAAGTGTTCACATTCTGATATAGAACGAAGCTTACACACAGTTTCAGAATAACTCTATCTGATATTAAATAGCAATCTTCACTCTCCATCATTCCTATAATTCTCACCCTGCTTAACTTTTCTCCATGGCACTTAACTCGATCCATTACACAGGGGGAGTGTTTATTTTTGTCTGCCTCCCCTATCAGAATGTACTCAGCAGGAGGGAAAAGTTATCTGTTTTGTTAACAGCCATGTTTTAAGCTCCTAATAGAATGCCAGAGAGGCAACAGATGCCGAATAAATATTTGATGAATAAATAAATGAATTAATGATTTTCTCGCTTCTTTTAGAAAAGTTGATTAATATTGTCCTAAACTCTGTGCTTCCAAGATCTTATGTATTTCATATGAAGAACTTTGGATTTTAATGCAACCATTCGGCATGACACAGCCAACGAGATAAATATAATTGTGGGAGAAAACTATAATCTAATGAATGCTAAGTAAGAGAGACAGTCATCAAAGATCAGAGAAATAATTTATATCAACTCCTTATTGTCAATGGTAGACATTTCCTTTTAAGAACACCATCCACCCATCTATCTCTCCATCAACTGATCATCCAACCATCGTCCATTGTCATCCATTCAATCACCAGACATATGTAGAGTGGAACAACGCCAATGTGGTTTCTGCTCTCATGGAGTTTCCAGTTTTCACTGGGAACTGGTCGAGATCATGTTGTTTAGGAGGATAAAACTTCCTTGACCCCTACAAAGGGATGCTTGGCACTTAAAATTCCTTGAGAATAGCAATGGAAGGAGACTGAAATAGCTTCTATGGCGGGCTGACTGTGAACTTCCAAGTTTACCTTGGCCTTGATGACCAATATGCAGTAAAAGTTCCAAATTCTGGAGCTCACGGAATGGCAAGCCCTGGAGGTAGATCTCTGTGGCACGAAGCAGGAACAGTGTCACTGCCAGCATAAAGGCCAGTTGTCAGAGCCCGATTCTGCGCAGAGCCAGACTGCCTGTGTTCACATGATGGCTCCGCCCCTTGGACAATTACCTCAGCTCTCAGTAGGTCGGTTTTTATTAAACAATTGGGATAATAATAGAGTTTACTTCAGAGGGGGGTTGTGAGCATGAAATGAGGAAATAGGAGCAGAATGGTGCCTGGTGCAGAGGAAAGGCTAGGTGAGTAGGAAACACTGGGCAAAAGATTGACGTTACACACGTGTGTTGTCCAAGGTGTGCTCCCGCGAACCAGCTTGCTAGATTGCACAAGAGGCTCTGGGGCCAGGGCAGGGAAGAGAACATATCACAGTGGTCCTAGGAAAAGAGTATCAGGACTAGAACATCTGTCAGGAGACGAGGTAGGAACTAGGTAAGTGTAAGAACAAGGACACATGAAAGCTTACTGATTCCTCAGTTTGTGAAGTTAGCCAGTTTGGCTATTACAAACTCTAAAATGTTCTAACACATAACATCTTCATTTGATTACCACATGTCAGGCACTTCACTAATGAGCTCTAAGCGGTCTAGCTCTAAGAATAGGCCCATAAGGCAGTTATTATCCTCATTTTTCAGAGAAAAAAATACCAGTATTTTGTTGTGTAGAATGTGTATTTTTTTGCCCAAATTTTTGAGAGAAAACTAAGAATGTGCATTATACATGGGTAGTACTAATTCCATAGCTATATAAATGTTTTTAATTCTTTCATTTATGCTTATGTGCTAAAAGTGTAACTCTAGAATTATTTGTTCCATAAAAATTTCTTGTGCCATATGTTCAAAAATAAGTGTGAAAATTCCTTTATAATACAAAAGAAGCATCTAAATATAAGTACATAAAAATGAATTAAAAATTAAAATGCAAGATTTTTTTTCTGAAAGTTTGGGCCAAAAACGTGGGTGTGCATTATACACAGCAAAATACGGTTAAGTCTCAGTGAATTTAGATGATTGCCCCCAGTGTCACACAGCCTGTGGCTGAGCCAGAATTTGCACCTAGAGCTGGCCGGTGGCAGCATCTCTGCTCTTTCCCCTCTGACGTGCTGGGCTTATACTTACACTGAGTGCCTGCATTGTCCTGGTTGTACCCCACAGAGGAAAAAGTCCATGAGCAGTTGTGCTGTGAGTGGCTGTCCTCACTTAGATGACATTCTCTGCAGGGCCTTGAATCCCTGGCCTATTAATTTTAAAAATGAACATCATCAACTGACCATATGGTCCCAGGCTCCCTGGAACTCGGGAACCTTACAAAGGAGACCACATTCCGGGTTGGCTTATGTAACACGCAAAAGCGACGTCCCACCCCAAATACCCATGTCCTTTAAAAACCTTTCAAACCGCAACTTGTTTCTCTAATGAAGGGAAAGTAAATGGACTATGAGCAGTGAATGTTTCCAGTGCTTTCCCTCCTAAAAAAAATCACACACCATCTAACATATTTAGCACTTGAATTTTGTAGTTTGTAGCAAATTAATTAGAAAATAAACAATACCATTTAGTGTGTGCTGCATTTCCACTCAATTTGATTTTTAAATCACACACACAAAGCCCAGCATTGTTATAAATGGTCTTTTCTATCTCCATTAGACAAACGACCTCATTAACTGGTGGAGCTGACAGTTCAGCAAACCCACCCCCGCAGGGCACAATTCTTAGATTTTTAAAGCTGTTTGTTTGTTTTTACCAACCAGGGACTATTTCTACCCTCAATATCTTTTATTTCTCTTTGCTTTCAAACACTGCGGATTTTTGGCATTCTGCCTGCCTGGTTGAAAGGTCCGGTATCGTGCCTAAGATCTTTAAAAAAATTACGGATACTGATAATAGGCAAAAGAAAAAAAATCAATGTGTCAGGAAAATCCTGTTATGTTGGTGGAAAACCGAACAGTCGCTGGGTCTGTGTTCACATATGTGACTGATTAAGGCTATTCCTGGAAGCAGAGAATTTTCTTTGTTTCAGGCTTTTAGAAAAAAAAAAGAAAAAAACAAACGATGATCCCTGGTATTAGCAGTCCCTTTTTTCTTCATGCCTGATTTGAGCTTGGGCTCACTCCGGGTTCTTTCCTTCACCTACAGCAAAGCAAACAGGAGCTGGGGTACATGTAGGGAGGGAAGTGGGGCCTGGGTCGGGAGGTCTTGCATCTACAACCCACCGTGCCCCTGGTACCAATCTCTTCATCTGTGAAAGGGGTGAACAGAAGACGAGTAGGTTTTAAATCAAGTTTCTGAAACTGTGTTGTTCAGAAAACAAGCGTCTAACAAGGAGACATTAAATGAAAAAATGCTGGAAATAATATTTTAAAACAGAAAACAGCAAAGATTTTTAAATAACTGTTTGCACCGTAGATGTTGTACAGTAATCGGCCTTTGCTAACCAGGGCAATGACGCAAGGCAGAGGGATAGGTCTGCTCACCAGCCACTGGGACAACGCGTGCCAGCACAGTGGCCGAGGTCCCAGAAATTGTTAACATCTACGCTTGTATCTTTAAGATCATATTATCAGCAAAACATAGTATATTTTCTCCAGTTAAATTTGTTAATGGTTTTGTTCCAACATCAGATTTTAAAAATCGCATGTTAATCACTTTAGGTCTCCTTCAAGTCACTGGAGGTAGATTTTGTATTCATTTCAGCTTAATTTTTCATGCAAACTTCTAAGCTTATACTTCTCAACATTTAAGTTTATTTGAGAAACATGACACATGTGAGTGTTAAGAAAGAGCCACATAGTTGCTTTAGCCCAGTGGCTCCGAAAGCAGAGTCTCTGAACCTCGGCGTCAGCGTCACCTGGAAACATACTAGAAATGCAGATTCCTCGGGCCCCACCGGAGACCTAAAAGATCAGAAATTCTAGGTGAGCCCAGCGATCAGTGGTCTAACAAGCCCCCAGGTGCTTCTGACTCAGCTGGAAGCTGAGCACCTCTGCTCTAGACCTGAGATTGGGATATTTCTTCTGCAAAGAAGACGACTATTTTAGATTGCAGGTGGTCCAGTCTCTGTCACAGCCACTCAACTCTGCTTTTGTGCCAACTTCTTAGGGCACAAAAGCAACCACGGCCAATCCATAAATGAGTTGGCGTGGCTGTATTCCAATAAAATATGATTTGAGAACCAGTAGCCTGCCTAATTTGGCCCTTGGATGGCGGCTTCCTGAATTCTGCTTTACATTGTAAAGAAAACCAGCAATCTACCTTCCCCATCCTTAAGCTCTCCTTCCTACAAGCAACTATTTGAAAATATTTTAGCTGGGCTTTTTTCTGTTACTGATATTTATATGCGACATACTTAAACAATTTTTTTTCATGATTTTGTAACATTTTCCTCACTACCTCTTGGTTTTTACTGTAAATGTGATTTAGCTCTCTAAGGCTCTTGGCCCCACACACAGAACTCTCCCTCCTCTCCTACTCCCAGCATAATTTCATCACAATTCAAAGAATGAAAATCATTCAATCATTTATATTATTACATGTACATATTTGTGACTAGGTAAATATTGTTACAGCTGAGCCATGATACACTCTATTTACAGTTCTTTTCTTATAAAACTTTTGGTTTTTCCTGGAGTTAATAATTGCTTTGTTTATAGATTTTGATTTTTTTGGTATCTATGAATAATTCTTTCCCAACTCTCTGACAGTTTTGCCAGACATGTCATATGATAAATGAGTTCTGCAAAGGGGACATTCCTCCCACCCTGGGGCTGACTGGCTGCTTTCCTAGTCTCATGCATAGATGTGGAAATAGGGCTTTCGATGATTGCTTTTCTGTGTTTTTGAAACTCTCTCTTCCACTTTCTTGGTGTACGTCTTCCTCTTGGTGGCATTTTTTTTCCCTAAAAGCTTTCTGAGAAATGGTGCATGGGGGAAAATATTTTTAAGACTTCACATGTGTTAAAATATTTGTATGCTACACCTCTTACCTATTTGATTGTTGGGTTAGGTGAAAATAGTGGATTGGTCATAACTTTCTTAGTTAAAATTTTAAACTATGTTGCACCATTCTTCAAGCTTTCTACATCACTCTGGAAATTTCTAACACTGTTGTGATTTCATACCCTCTATGTGTGATACTTTCATTTTTCTGGAAGCTTCTATAATCTAGTCTGTGTCCCTTTTGGATCTTTTTCTACATTGTACTAGACACTTGGTAGAAGTCTTCAATTTGGTAACTCCTCTTTTTCTGTTAAGGAAAATTTTACTTCATGCTTTTTTTGTCAATACCTTTAATATATATATTGTTCCTTTTTTTGGAAGTCTTATTAGATAGTGGACCTTCTGAAGAGAGTCTCTAATTTTACTATATATTTTCTTATATCCTACTTCTTTATCCATTTTGTCCTACTTTCTGCAAGGTATCCCCACCTTTAACTTCCAATTACTCTACTGAATTTTGTATTTATGCCATCACATCTTTCACATCCAACAGTTTTTATTGCTTCCCCCCCCTCTATTTATAATCGTGCTTTTTGTCATGAATTTCTTATCTTTTCTGAGTATCTTTTAGGATATTAAGAATAGTTTTTATTTTGATAGCTTATTCTGTTCTCTACATTGACTGTCTCTTTTCAGTTTTCTCTGCATTTTATTTGCTTTAACATTATATACATTTCTCAACTATATTATCTCCCCAATTCTAATCCTGTTCATTCATATTGAAAAGGGGAAGCTTATGGCAAGCTATGTTGCCATGCGCAAACCTTGTCAAATGGACGAGTTTCCCGAGAAAGTGACCTAACTTGGACACTTCTTTGTGGGATTCCCTAAATGTTAGTTTTAAGCTTTTTATTTTGGGGTTGAAAGGCAGACTATGTCACCCCAAAATACTCTGCTTCGGTATATTGATTATTTGGAGAAGCAGGCACTTCGAAAAAACAGTAAAGGGCAGGGAGAGGCTCTCTCTGAACTGCTCTGCCCAAAGACAGACCCTCCAAAAGGAACTCAGTTACCGTAAATCTCCTCCCTTCGGAGTGTCATCAACCAGCGAAAGGCTGACTCATGACCACAGAGGAGAATCTAGTCAACATTAGACCCAGAGAAACTTCGTCACAAATGATTATTCCTTCCATCTGTTCTGGTAGAGGCCCATTCATCTTCCCTAGAAATCATTTACTCCCCGCTAAGAGGCTCCATGGCCCCACCCCCTTCCCTATTAAGAAGGTATTTATTTAATCCTGAATTCTAACCCACCTCTAGAATTACTCATTTATCTCTGGCTAACTTCAACATAAACCCAAATGTACATTTTAATCAACTTTTTTTTTCTCCTGTTAATCTGTCTTTAATTACAGGTGTTTGGGCCTAGAAGGTAGAATGGTAGAGAGGGAATAATTTTCCCTCCCCCAGGCTCTTTGTAACTTCATTGAGAGATCCTCTAACAGTTTGCTCAGGATGTGGAGGAAAGAAAAGGGCTTACTGAAAAGACTTCTGGTATTTGAATAGAGGAATAAGCCTGGGGCTGCCAGCGGACTTACTATTAAATGTGGAGTCTTTGCCCCGGCTGGTGTAGCTCAGTGGATTGCGCTCCAGCTTGTGACCCAAAAGGTTTGATTCCCAGTCAGGGCACATGCCTGGGTTGCAGGCCAGGTGCCCACTAAGGGGCACATGAGAGGCAACTGCACATTGATGCTCCTCTCCCTCTCTTTCTCCCTCCCCTCCTCTCTCTAAAAATAAAATAAGTAAAATCTTAATAAAATGAATGTGGAGTCTCTCTCTTTCACTTCCTCCTCTGGTTTTCAGTCTCCACCGTACACTGATGCTTGGTGTTAGTGTCCGGAACTCAGCAACCTCTCTAGTTTAAGATCTTCAAAGAACAGGCTTTCCTACCAGGGTTGGGTTGGAGTCATCGCTAGAATGTAACAGGTGGCGGAGCAGCTCTACCTGCTCTTGGTTCAGAATTTAACCCATCTTTCTATCCCAATCATCACTTCCGCCTTCCCGGGTATCTCGTGCCTCCACTCTCTGGGACTGTCCCGAGTCCTACAGCTTGCATCTCCTTGTGTCTCCCTCTTCAGGCACTTAGCAATCTGCTTGCTCCACTTTGCTAGTGTATCACCCAGTACTGCCCATCTACTTTCCACCTTCAGAAAATGCCGTTCCCATTTCGTGTTTGCAATCAGCTTTGCTCATGTTCTTGTTAACTTGAATGGTGTCTTCTTTTTCATCTCCTTCCTGTCATTTTAATAAATGTTTGGGAGGGAATAAGGAAAAGTACATATGCTAATCTATTATATTTCACTAGAAAAGTCACTAAATTTCAAGAAAGTAACCTGTGATGAAATCAGTTTGAGAAACCTAGACTGAGTGATCCCTTATGTTGTTCAGCTCTAAATTCCTTCTATGAAAAGGGAGTTGAAGACTAATCTAAGAGGGAAGGGTTCACTCAAGACCCCAGCTGAGATATGGTTCATTCATTCAATGTCTACATTGTTATCTGTTTGTGGCAAAAGAAAGACAGTACTGGTTCCAATCTGAAACTGAACAACAATAAAAAGTGGGATTTCGACGGGCTGTCATGAACATGCCATGGCTCTGTCAAACACTTTCTCCTCATAAACAAATAAAGACGGCATTTGACCTGCTTAGCCATGCACCTGCAGGCATGTTGGCTAATTAGAAACACCATTTAATGCACTGATGACTTGATAATGTACTTTCTCAAAGACTGCATGTTGGAGAGAGGACTCTTGTTAAGAGTTCCCACTGAGACACAGGAACCAGGCACTTCCACAGAGCAAGGAGTGTTAATTTCACTGTGCTGGCTGCAAGGGTGGTCCAAGCAACGAAACAGACAAGACTTTGGGGGAAAACACTATCCATTTCCTCCTACTGAAATTTAACCGCACCAGGACTGTTGCGGCTCACATAAAAAACGAGCAGAAGTGAACAAAAGATAGATTTTTAAATTTCTTGTGATGGAGTACAGAAAACTCTCCTGTGTTTCTTCAGTTGATGTAGAATTTGTTGTGGGGAAATCTTTGCTTCAATGGGCACTACATGCATCGTCCTCTTTCTCCAGTTTATTTGAGCTCACACCTCCCTACTTATTTAAGGCACTGGTTCCAGGTAACGCCACTTAAAATTTCTCAAATGCATTCAGCCAAATACCTGTTTTCAGCAAAAATTCCAAACTCAGCACACATTCTGTCAGCTGCTTTCACTGCCGTTCTTGATAGAAAAGAAACATTACCGTATGGGAGTCAGTTTTGCATGCCTGGTAGTTTTGCAGCCTTTCTTAAATCCACCATCTTCAACATAAATGTTATTGATGAAATTATGTTCAACTTAGACTCAGGGAAACCACAATGAGTAACTTAAATTTGACCAAAAAGAGACATTTCTTACCTCCTTTTAATTTAATTTGGGAATGAAAGAGATAGAACAGAGTCATTTAGAGGAAATAAAGCAGTCCAAGGAGTCCCCTAGACTGCCAAATGAGCAGGGAGTGAAATCCGGATCACTCCTCTGCGTCAGAAGGAGGTCATTTGGTGCATTAAAGACCTATTTTTCAAAGCATATACAAAATGACCCTGTATCCCTTTTTAGGCCATTTTTATAAGATTCCATCTGCTAAAGACACATAAAGTAGAAATATGGCTGTCAGAAAAAACCCAGCAGAAATATAGATACATTAGAATGTATAAAACTTAGATTTAATTTCAAAACTTATGCAAGTAGTAATGTAAATATAGATTTTTGAGGAGTCAGCCTTCAGTCCAAAGCTGCTGTGTATGTTAGCATGGCACATACCTGAGTCTAAAACATCATGCATGGAGCATGTGCTGCAGCAAATACCTGACAGTACCATTGCTTGTTTTTTGAAAAACAGCACCAGGCAACCCCTTGTGCAATGGCTTCCAGGCTTTGTGGCAGCGAATCCTGCCAAACCAAGCACAGTGACTGGACTAGAGTTCGGTTTTCAAGGGAATATCGGCCATCTATATAGGCTGGTTAGTGGTCCATGATGTAGTCTAGAAAAATTAGTTTTCCCAGTGGGAATCTCCATACTGGATGGTGACCCGTCTATCCTCTCAGAGTCTTACTATTACTTGGTTGTGAATGTCTAACACACCAAGAAAGACACAGAGAGAACATGGCAATCAAATGGAAAGATACAGAGAAGTTGGCAGAAGACAAGAGGCTGGAGGAAAAGAGAATGAGCAAGAAACATAGGCCAATAGAACAAAGGTATTTATAAAAGTAGATAAAACAGGTCACAATACCTCGAATAGCACTTTTAAGGTTGGCTTTAGTGTCAAGAACAGCGCTGTGAATTTTGTGAGGCCTGAATCTTTAACTGTTTAATTGTTTTGTGTTTTCCCTTACTTCTCTCTTTTATTAATGTATAACAAACTACCAAATTGTATCACTAAGTCTTGTAGCCTAGAAAAACCTTATGCCTTTTTATGGAAGGAAAAAGAGACCAATCTTCATTCACTGAGATAATAGATCTCTGATGAAATGCCAATTTGACATTTGAAAAGATGCTCAGCATCACTAGCCATCAGAGAGATGCAAATTAAAAGCACAATGAGATACCACTTCATACCAGTCAGAATGCGCATCATAAACAAATCAACAAACAAGTGTTGGAGAGGATGTGGAGAAAAGGACCCTACTCCACTGTTGGTGGGAATGCAGACTGGTGCAGCCACTGTAGAAAACAGTATGGAATTCCCTCAGAAAACTAAAAATGAAACTGTCTTTTGACCCAGCAATTCCACTGCTGGGATTATATCCTAAGAACCCTGAAACACCAATCCAAAAGATCCTATGCACCCCAATGTTCATAGCAGCACGATTTACAATAGCCAGGTGCTGGAAGCAATCTAAGTGCCCATCAGTAAATGAATGGATCAGAAAAACTATGGTACATTTACACAATGGAATATTATGCAGCAGAGAGAGAAAAAAGGAGCTCCTACACTTTGCGACAGCATGGATGGAACTGGACAGCATTATGTTAACTTTAATAAGCCAGGAGGTGAGGGACAAATACCATATGATCTCACCTTTAACTGAAATGTAATCAACAAAAGAAAAAAGCAGGCAAAATATAACCAGAGCCATAGAAATTAAGAACAATTTGACAGTAACCAGAGGGGAGGTGGGAGGAGATAATGAAGGGAAGGGTTTTCAGGAACTACTATAAAGGACACATGGACAAAACCAAGGGGGAAGGGGGAAGCAAGTGAGGGAGGTGGGTTTGGCTGGGGTTTGGGGGGGAGTGGTCATAGTAAAATGCAGACAACTATAATTGAACAATAAAATAATTATTAAAAATAATAATAAGTAAAAAAGATGCATAAGACCATTAAGGGAAAGTATCATGTAAGATTGTGAATTGAGTCATAAATGTAAACCTATATAGATGTATATCATATCCATGAATGAAGAAATTCAATATTGAAAAGAAATAAATTTACCTGAATGAAAAAAAAGAAACACTAATCTATATGCTGAGCTTAAGATTGTTATAATGTTATCAAGTATGATTTGTAAGCATCCATTCATAAATGGCACAGTACTGAAAAAGAGCTAAAAAAACCAGATTAACTGGGACTCTTGCAATTTTTAATTTAGTATAGAGATTATAAAAACATAAAAAGCATACCTTGCTGCAGTCAAACTCAGTTTGTATGCCTATCTGCTGTTACTTAAAAAAATTTACAGCATACTTCTTTATTCATTTTACAAAAGGAAAATTTACATAATAGAAATAATGGAGTTCCCCAAGCAGTGAATTGAAACAATAAGTATTTAATATTCATTGATATTTTAATATTACAACATGCTTATAACTTTTGGAGATAAATCTACTCCAAAAAGTGAGGTCTAGCTATAAATGTATTTTTAACAAATTTATACAGTTGCCTTTACAAAATCAAGACAACAAAAGAGCAAGAACTTTGATGAAATAAATCGAGCTGTCACACTGTTTTCACCTTAATGAGGAATCAGAACTGTTAGAGCGGCCGCAGAACATGGGGGCACTATACACACAGGTTACCCTGTGCGCTCCAGATCAACTCAGGGGTTTGCACTGATGTTTGGTCCCCCTGCTCATATGCGCCAGGGTAAGGTCACCTTGGGGTGCTTCTTTTAAACACTCTTGCTGCCCAATATCCGGTGGACTATGGGTGATATTTGAATACCCTCATTTACATCAATTTCTCAGCTGGGAGAAGATGCCTGTCATTTCACCAACGTCCCTTGTTTTCCCGTACCTTCTGGACAGGTGCTCTACCTAGCTCTTGCCAGCTGCCTCCTTCTCCCTAATGGCTGGATGCTATCCCATGCCTCCAGATGCTAGCTTTTTGTTTAAGTCAATCTGGACATGTAAGCAATCTGGAACTATCACCAAATATACTTCTGATGACCTCCTCTATCTGCAGTCATTGCAGCTGGGTTCACACTCCATTCACACTGGGCCCTCTTGGACAGGGATCAGTGTCTATTTTGCACACCGTGTATAATACTATATCATACTGTATATCATACCCTTGAGAACAAGCTCTATGGCCAGACAAATTACCATAGCTCTGGTCCTCTCCAGTCCCACATTCTTTTCATTCACACTACCTTCACCTTTTGAGGTCAAAAGAAACAGCATGGCTATATTCAGTAGACTAGAGCTTCGCAGTTGGTTTTCCAAAAATGGGTTAAAAATACGCATGTGTCTTTGATCCCTCAGCCTCCAGTGGCTGGTCAGGGCCTGAGTGAGAGTGGAGGAGGTGGGACAGACCCCTCGACCCAATGCATTCGTCCCTGAGCAGACTCCTTTGTTTACCACCATGGCCTATGCAAATATTATTACTCCGTGTGTAGCATGTGAAAAAAAAGTTGGGAAGCAATCACATTAGAATTGTGATATAACAGAGGGAAGGCAAGACCAAGTAAACAAATATGCTTTTTTCAAGTGTGGAATTTTTGAAAACTAGTTTGAGTGAACTCTAAATCCCTGTCCTCATAGACAGTGGGGAATTTAGTCTGCTGTTACTAGGGCTTTCTCCCCATTCCAGGATTATGAAAAGGATGTGGGGTCTCATACAACCACAACCTCGGGGGTGGGCTATAAAAAACAGGCCAGACAATAACCAGCATGCAGAGGATGAGGAGAAATCAGAACTCTCCAACACTGCCAGTGAGAATATAAAATTGTGACGCTCCTTTGAAAAACATCGTAGATCTTCAGAAATTTAAACAGAGAGCTACCATATGACCCAGGAATTCCACTCCTGGGTATATATACAAGAGAACTCTAAATATGTGTCTATGTAAAAGCATGACTATTCATAGCAACACTCCTGAAATATCTAAAAGTGTAAACAACCTAAGTATTTATCAATTGATGAATGGATAAACAATGTGTGGTTTATCCATACAATGGAGCATTATATGGCCATAAGTAGGAATGAATATATGCTAATGATACATGCTTCAACATGGATGAACCTTGAAAGCATGACACTAAGTGGAAGAAGCCAGACATAAAAGGCTACAAATTATATGATTCCATTTATATGAAGTGTTCGGAATAGACAAATCCCTAGACAGAAAGTGGGTTAGTAGTTGCCGGGGCAGCGGGTAGAGAACAGTTGGGAGTGACTTAAAGGGATGGAATTTTTTTTTAACATGATGAAAATATTATGGAATTAGACAGTGATGTGGTGGCATAACTTTGTTACCATAAAAGGAACCACTGAATCGCAAATCTTAAAAGGATCACTTTTTATATTATGAAAATGGTATCTTCTTGATTAAACCAAAGAAACAGGTACACAAATTAGCTAACCTACCTACCATCAGGGTAGATTCTTCAGGATTTAATCAACACAGATTGTGCTGATAGGTATCCAAGGTCTGAGCCCAGGGTGGCCTGTACATGGCCTCTGTGCCCTGGGTCCAGGTTCGAGCCTCCCCAGGGCACTGTGCAGCCATTTCCTGTGGAAGGGCTCTCACCTCCAAGGGGATCGTCAGGACGAGGTCAAGGTTCACACCACTCACAGGCCCCATGGGCTCTTGTCCTCCGCTCACCTTCAAGGAACCTTCCCTTTCTCTCCTCTTGCCTCTTATATATTTTTCTTAAATTCTTAAGTTCAGTATTTTTTAATGTTCTTTTCTACTCTTATCTACTTTTATTTTGCCAGGCATAAATTTTGCCAGTAAACTTGCATCTGTTACTTAAAATATGAAATAATTTGAAAACAAACTGAGCAATATATCTACCCAGACAAAACTAGTTCTGCAGAGACTTAGGCACAAGGATATATACTAGGAAGAGTGAGGAGGCAAAAGCACAGAAGAGAATGATGAGAACTCCACACGTTTGAGCCCGTAGAGGCCATGAATTAAGTCTGGAGGAGGTGTTGCTGATGGACAGTCCTACATCAACATGAACAGGACATAATCTCAGCTTGCTAGGACTGCTATAACAAAATCCCAGAGACTGGGTGGCTTATAAACAACTGAATTTATTTCTCACAGTTCTAGAGGCTGGAGAGTCCGAGATCAAGGTCCAGTATGGCCATATTCTTATGAGGGCCTTCTTCCTGGTTCATAGCTGGTGCCTTGTTGTGTCCTGTCATGGTGGGAGGGACGAGCTAATTCTGTGGGGCCTCTTTTGTAAGACCACCAATCCCAATAACGAGGGCTCTGCCCTCATGACCTAATGACCTACTAGGGGCCTCACCTCCTAATACTGTCACCTTGGGGGGTTAGGATATCAACATAATCATTTGGTGGAAGGGGCACACAACCAGTCAGACCGTAGCACATGCAGAATGAGATCTCTGTGAAACAGCTCCCCTAAACCAGCTGTTGTAAATGGAATAATGGCCCCCAAAGTGTCCATATCCTAATTCCTGTACCCTAAGAATATTGCCTTATATGGCAAAAGGGACTTTTGGCAGAATATTGCCTTAGATGGCAGATGCGATTAGAGTTGAGTCTTGAAATGGGGAGATCCAGGTAGCCCAATATAATAACAGGGATCCTCATAAGGGGAAGCAAAGGGGGCAATGATTACAGAAGAGAAGGTGAAGTGAGGATAGAAACTAAATTTGGAGTAATATGCTTTAAAGGTAGAGGAAGGGGCCAACAGCCAAAGAATACAATCAGTGCTAGAAGTTGAAAAGCCAAGGAAACAGATTCTCTCTTCAGAACCAGAAGGAACCAATTTTGCTGACACCTCGACTTTAGCCCAATGAGCTAATTCTGGGCATCTGACCTCCAGGGCCATAAGAGGATACATTTATGTGGTTTTAAACAACTAATATTGTGGTCATTTGTTATAGCAGCAATAGGAAACTAATACACCAGCCCACTCTACGTCTTGAAGGATCTAGTCAAGAACATAAACCACAAACTCTGACACATTACTTATCCTGGAGCCAAGAGCTGGTTTTGTCAAAATAGAGCTTTTCTCCCCTGAGGGAAAAAACCCAGTGTGTGGTATTGGTCAGGGAGAGAAACCCAAAGATGCTCACCACTGTCTGTTGAAATAGCCTACAGACCTGAAGTGGAGACGAAGCCCAGTGATGTCAGGTGTAGAGATGTGGGTTTAAAAAGAGGCCAGGGGTCAGAGTGATGTCAAGAGAAGAGGCGAGAGTGTGGCGTCTTTGCTGGGAACGTACAGCCATTCCCAACCAAGTACTGAAAATGTTTATTTGACCATTTTTGCCATCCTGCCCTGTCATGTGAAAATTGTACAAAGCCATTTATTTATCTGCAGCCTCAGACCTTCCCTGGATCTTGCCAGAGTCCGGACATATGGGGCAGAGCTATTTAACCTGAAACGGATGTGATGGAGGCAGGGAGAGAAAGGGAAGAGAGGATTTGTGCATGCACGCGCATGTTTGTCAAGAGAGTCTGGGACAAAAATAGCAAATTTCATGGTTACTGTGCTTGCTGTTTTACTCTTTTTCACTGCAGGGTTTCCTTCACTGTCTTAGTTATCATATCTAGAGTTTTCAAGAGACTTGGGGGTGGAAGAATGAAAAGTAGCAACCTCTTTCCCACAAATAAAGACCTGTGTGAAATATCTTCTCTTATTCCGTTTGGGAGAAGAGAAAAAGACAGTACCTAGAAGAGAAATGAAACACTTAACCTCGCTTGAACACTAAGTTTGGTCTCTCACGTTAGGGAACAGGTCATTTCCTCTTGAGTAACCCCAAGGCCTTCTTTGCCTAATGTTGGCTGTTCTGTGGGGCGGCCCCCCAGTCCCATCACGGGGCCTGCTCTCTGTCTCTCTTCATCAGGGAGACTCCTAAAAGGTGTGGCTGATCAAAGCGGACAAATCTTGAAATGGTGTTGTCTTCCTCATCTAAATGGAAACACATATGTAACATGGATAAAATGTAAAACCAATATAAGAAATCTACTGGAACATACAAGCAGTACTCTTACTTCAAGGCGGTGATGAAAGTGGCTCAACAACTTGGGCAGATTATGCTGCTCTTACTAAGGACATTTCTGGAACACCTTTTTGGAAGAGAACCTCACTAGAGCTGATGTGGCAGAGACGTTGCTATTTTCTCGCCAAATTCCATTTCCTTTTCCTTCCAGTTACATGGCCAGACCATATTTCCCAACTTCCCTGCAGTTGGGAGGGGGGCATGACTGAGCCCTGGCTGGTGGAATGCGGGTGGATATGCTGCGTGCCACATCTTAGCCTGGTTCCCAAGTGTCCTATGGGATTTTTCATATTGTCTCTTTTCCTCAGTTCCTGGCTGGATGCGCAGGGTATGACACAGGATTCTGATGACCTAGGAGATAGCACAGCCATGACATAGATGGAGCCTAGGCCCCTGAATGGCTGTATGAGCAGACTTACTGACCTGCATTGGACTGTATCATTAGTGAGAAATAAATTAGTATTGAATCAAGTAAATGAAATTTGGAAGTGTATGTTACAGCTTGACTAATAAAGACATTTATTATTTAAAAAAAATAATTCATGATGGTATCGTACTTCCATTTTTCATTCCTAAATCCTCTCTGCCCCTACTGACTAGATTTCCATCTGGTTATATTATTAAAGCAAATCTATACCAAACATAAAGAGTGACTACCTTCCTAAATCAACTAACACTTGCTACAAAGACAATTAAAAAGCATTCTAAGCAACTTTGATCATGAGTACCACCACTGAAATAGGTCTATAATTTCTCCAAGGGTTGTCTTCGAAACCACTAGTACTCATTTAAATACATAACAAAGTTTACAAAGGATTGTAACATAGTAAGAATTCAGGCCACCAATTTATAAAATAACATTTTAAAATAATTATCATTTTAATAATCACGGTATACTAGTATTGTGGCATGGTTTGTCTTTACACGCAGAGTAAAGTGATGATGTGATCACCAGGTAAAATCATGGTAGCCCAGTTTCCAGTTTGGAAATATGAAAAGGGAAGTTCACAAGAAAATATAGTCGCATTATCTTGACAGCTTGGCTGGTTAAGGCATGAGCTGAAATGTATCTTACTTGTTTATGTTTTCAGGTAGGATACAATATTTAACCTCAATTGTGCAAATGTTATATTATGGGATAAACTGCCATTTATCAACTGTTGCATCCTTTCAAAGTCAAGCTGTCCACACTTTGGAGAAGTTAGCGATTCAGCATGTGTCCAGTGACATACACTCTGAGTGAAACAATAGTCCACTGCATTCATTCCGGCCTGTTTGATTAAATTAGAAAGCACATTGCTTTACAAATTCATACTCTGCGAATAGAGAGGTGATGCTTATCCTAGGAATCAAATTATTTTAATAAAGCTAATGTAGAGGCATGGGTAAAATCTTAATTTTACTGAGCCTCAGTTTCCTGATTTATGAAATGGGGATGAGAGTACTTCACTCACTGGTTTGTGACAGGGACCAAAGGAGTCAATATGTGTCAAGTATGCAGAACTGTGCCTGGTACCTGGAAAACACTGGTTAGTTATTCTTGCTATCGTTGAGTCCATGAAAATGCCTGATAACTTTAAGAATATTTGATCGATTATTTAAGCCGGTTCATATTCACAGGTACCTGAAAATAAAACAAAACACTTTTCCCCATACTTATTTTCGGCAAATAATCTATTGTACCCTATATTACTTACACATCCATTTATATTAGATGCTTCGGTATGCACAAATACAACATACATGGTTTTTTTTTTTAAGTCAAAATCCTTGACTTAAAAAACAACTTAGGAAATTTCTTCAGGAAATGACAAGCCTATGAAAGTGGTCCTTACTTCCTTCTGCATGTGATTTTATAAGCGCCTGGCGCGCTCTCCAGCCAGACTGACTCCAGCTTCCCTGCCAGCCAGCTAGCCAGGGGTCGAATTAGAAGGCCTGCCACCTTCTTAACTATTGTATCACTCTAGCAATCTGTAAGAGACAGCGCCTCTTTCCCCTCTGTTCTCGTTAAGACTCATCCTGGGTCTCCTCTATTGCTTAAACTCTATTTTCAGGAGGAAAAAAAAATCAGCCCAAAACTTCCTCTGGGCCAAAACACAGCCTTGGGCGCCTTATGCTAAGAGGGACTCCACAAACCTGGCTGAGGCATTTTTTGAATCTGTCGTATAGGGAGAAGAGCATCCCCATTTAGATTCAGTGCATGTTTTTATAATTATTGAATTCTCTCTTTGTTGACACGTAAGATTCAAAACAAAAAATTAGGTGAAAAACTCCAAACACCACGTTTTTAAAAAAAATGGATGCAAGAATCTGTGCGATTGGAATCACTTAACATGCAGGGAAATTAACAGCGAGAAAGCTCTCACTGGCGTTGTGAATAAATGGCCACATTTCCATGACATTTTACTGCATCCACTCAAACAGATGGGATTCCAGGGCTAACTGGCCTCTGTTGAGATGAATGAGATTCCACAACTATTAGCACATTGGCATAGAAATGGGTCGGATTCGGTTGCAGAGGCATTCTTACAGAAACAAAGAAGATCACAAAGCTACCCTGTCCCCAGTGCCCATCAATGCCGGCCCATTCGTTATCGAATCCCATTCATTCCGGCTGAAGCTACATTCAATATCAGATGACACTCTTCAGGATCCTCCACACAGAAATCCTGAGGACTGGTCAGCTATTAACTACCGTTGATGCTGAGGTGGCTGATTCAGCTACAGAAGACCAAACAGCCGTTTCTCAAGTGATGATACAAGTCAAAAAAAAAAAAAAAAAGCAAAACAACAACAACAAAAAAAAAACCAGCACTAGGCAAAAATCAAACATGCAGAGAAAAAGCACGCTCACTGATAAGCAAATGGACTAAGGCCTCCTGTGTTGGCAAAGGTCATCCAAGACATTGAAATTCAATGAAGGGGGTTTCAAGTTAAGGAAAACAGGCAAGCACCAGGGAACCTATCATGTAAAAAGCCTGGGGACAAGTGCCCCCTTCCCTATAGAAACGAGCCAGCATGGGGTATGCTTTGCAGATGGACCAGGGGAGCGCACAGGCTTTAGCTCACATCTGGCACACAGGTGTATGGTCCGTATGCCTAAATCAGCCATCGACAGGCATGTGCAAAGAGTCCTACTGCTATTTTGGGTGGAAAGCAAGAGGAATTATAGCTGAGAGATCATAATGCTTTTCAGAAAAAAAATATATGGGTGCCTGCCAGAACATTCTTCCTCCAGCCGATTATATTTTTTATTCCACCTACTTAATTAACTAGCTCCTCCGTGGATCAAATGATATTAGTGAGTTAGAGTAATATTGCCACTGGAGTGGCCATTTAATTCTGGCAACTCTAAAGCAAATTATTTCATAAATGGATAGTTTATTCAATTCAGTTCAGTTCCAATTCAATTCTGAGCCCCTTCTATGACCAAAGCACTGAGTGAGACCCGTGGCGGGACAGAGAGAGGGAGGAGCAATCCCTGTCCGCAGGTTAACAAGGATCGGTGACCACTCACGAATTACAACTATCAGATGCACATCAAGTGTATGTGTGCTGGGGCCGTAGTAAGAGGAGAGAGAGCTATTCCAAGAAGCAAGGGATTACTTGCATAAGCAGAAAAGCCTTGATGGAGCAATGGGCCTTGAAGATGAACACTGAAATACACGAGAAGGAATTCACCAACTAGAGATGAGGGGTCACAAACATTATATTTTTGGGACTAGCAATAATCCAGTTTAGAGGGAACATAAAATATGTATAGAGAATGAAGTGATATAAATCTAAACGAGAAGGTGACAATGAGAATGGAAAGGCAGGGAGCAGATGTGAGAATAATATAATGAATTGATTGATCGAATGAACTGGGCAAGTTTCACGAACACATGATTGCTGGGTTAGGTTCTGCACTGGATGCTGGGGTGGAAAAGCAAAAGACATACTCATGCCACTTCCCCCTTCCCCAGTAGCTCAAGGCCTCATAGGGGAAAGACAGCCCATTAGGGTGGCTCCATGCTGTAACGGAATTTTGTGCCCGATATCATGAGAGTGCAGAGAGTGGACACCTAAGCCAACCAAGGGCTCATGGCGGAAGTGGACAAGTGAACTGGTGGAAAGGGGCTTCTACACAGAATAGAGAAAATGCAGGATTATGGGCTGGGGGAATAGTGTGTGATGAGACTGACAAAGAAGGGACTAGATGGAGGAGGACCTGTGCTGCATTGTTGTGAAGAGTAGACGCTTTTCCTGAAGGTAACAGCCAATGAGTCATTAATGAGTTTGAAGTAGAAGACGGATGTGATTGGATTTGCTTTTACAAAGGCCACTTTGTAATTGCATGGCAAAGCCTGGAGGCTCGAGAGCCAGACACGAGCCTACTGCACTGGTCCTGCAGAGAGGGCCTGAATCTTTGGTCCATGGTTGTGATGAATCCAAAGGATTTTAATTGGGTTGGACTAAAATATGGATTGGACGCAGGGCATTAAAGGAGAGTAAAGAATCAAGGCTTACTCCAGAACTGTGATTTTAGAAACCAACCAAAGGACGGCACCCTTCATCAAGCCAGAGAACAGAGGAGCAGCAGGTTTCAGGATGAATGCAGTTTTGGATGAGTGAATCTGAAGTACCTGCAGAACATAACTGCTGAGATGTTCATTAGCACCAACTGATGTTAAACTAAGTCAGAATTTTACAAAGAAAAAACAAGGTATCTCTAATTATGTGCCACAACAGCGGGCTCCTTGAAGATCAGCATGATTACAGAACAAAGTAATTTATAGTGAATGTGATAAAAGTGAAAAGCCTATGTAGATTAGGTATCAAATGCCAAAAGTTTCCATGTAGTGTAAAGTCTCTGAATTCTTTTATATATCTCTTTAGAGAGAACAGTTTTCAGAAGACTCAGTCAATGGCAGCAAGGTCTGAACTCTCATTTGCCCAACTCTTTGATTTAATAAGCACTTAGTGAGTAGCTATTAGGTGTAATGTACAATAGTGTGTAAATTGAGAAACATCAAAGACAAACGTGGATTTGTCCCTAAGAGTGAGATGTTACTATGCATGCAACTGGCACGACAAGAACGCAGATACACATAACACACAGTAAAGCTTCCTGGAGACGAGGAATGAACCAAGCGCTTTGGGCATTTCGAGCAAGGTGGGTACAAGACAAAATCCAGGTAAACAATGGGTGAAAATAGTGAGCTAGCCTTTATTCGGTTTTAGGTGGCTTTGTACCATGAATTTCTTTGCATTAATTTTTATTTAAAAAATTGAATTAAAGTATCAGCTTGATTGCTGAGTTATTTTGCTGCCCCGGTATTTGGTATGGCTGAGGCGAGCACCCTACACCTCAGGCCTCATCTCAATCCTGGCTCAGGAAAAGTTGTCCATAATTCAGACAAGGCAGATAAATAACCAGGGATTATCAAAGCCCTCCGAAAAATGGCCTTTCCCTCCCAAATTACTCTAGTATCTTCATCCCGCTCATAAACGGAGCTGCCTCTTCAAAACAGTTTCCTCCGTAGCTACAATTAGAGCCTTCCTTTGGGGCGAATCCTCTATGGTTAATTACCAAGAGAAATATGCTATTATTGTATATTAATTAGCTCAGATTTTACATTTTACTTCTTCTAAGGATAATTTCCACTGTGACCTAAGTACAATATATATTTCGAGTTCCATTCGTCTCCCAACAGGTCCTGCCTTTCAGAACTCAACAGACATATTTTGAGCAAATAAAGTTGGAGTTTGCTGACTCCTCCCCTAGACGCTAAGCTCCCTGGGGACAGAAATTCTTTCTAGCAGACACTCTGCTGCACCCTCAGTCCCCCGAGCCTGTGCCCAGACCACAGTAGTACTTAACTTGCCTGAATGGTGAAAACAGAAGATTCTTAACTACTACAGTAGCAACCATTTCCAAGAACAAGTTAAAAGACACTGACATTATTCAGTCATAGCTGAATCGGGATACTTTGTATCAGTAACTTAATGAAGACATTATCTCTGCATGTTCTCAGTAAAGAATAAAATTTTAAACCACATTTTGGTAGACAGTTTATTTGTGGTATTTTGATAACTAACTACATTTGGTAATTTGGAAATTCCTCATTAAGCATCTGAGAACGATGCACACAAAACCCAACCCTTCACTGTGCCTTGGGTGTGTGTGATTGCTCCATGCATTTCCTGGTGATGGATGACTCAGGACGCCTCTCCTCTCCTGAAAATGCACGCAGGTTGTATGTAGTGAGGGGGACCCATCAAGAGATCCAAAACTCTTTGGCACTTTCTCGGAGGAATTTCACTTCCCGTCTGCCCTCAAGTGTTTGTCATGGTTCCACTCAAAACAATGTGTAGAGAACGCTCCTGTCTGCTGCTGCAGCCCACGTAGTTTTAGAGGCTTTGCATATTCTTGGGAAGTACCATCCAGCCAGGCACCCCACCTGACCTTATTTGGTTTATGGAGTCTAATGAGCACATAGGTCAAAGCATTATTGCTGTAAGTAGCATTTTTAAGTGATTTTAATGAATTTCCATGAGCTGTTAGCTGCCAAGACGCATATTTGTGAGCTCCAGGATATAGAGACTACATAGAATCTTTTCAAATCACAAGCAGTTTTAATGTACCAGGCTGGCTGGTATCACTGTGTGTGTGCCTGTGTGTGCATGAAATATATGCCCCGTATATCTAGATCATTTTCATGGAATGATGTATGTATTTTCACCTCTAGGTGTAGGGTTTAATTCTATCTAATAAATTGTAGTTTACATCTTCTTACTTTTAGTTCCGTATAAGCAAAAGAAGTCATCAATAATTATTTTCCCCTCAGCTGTTTTATTCTTATACCAAAATAAAGCTCCTTTGGACTGAAGAGGAACAAGAAAATACCAATTATGAATCCACTTTATAAGATAATATTTTGTACCCATAAAAATATATTAACCAGGTTTACTGTAGAAAAGGGTGAGATCTTTAGCTAAGTTATCCTAAAATAAAAAGGCAAGTAAGTAGAAAGCACAGCAATTTGAAATCAGGGGGAAAACCAACTCTATAGATATCCACATGTCTAGAGAGTATTTAAACTATTTCACTTTATAAACTCCAACGGGAGATGTGATTTCTGGTGTTCTGGCTTATAGAATCACTTGGGAATGAATAATTCATAGGCTTTTTACCAAGTGTCAAATGTAAATCAGTCAAATATAGCAACATGATATTCATGCTGAATTTCTAAGTACTTAAAACATTTAGATGGAAACTTTCTTTCCAAGAGAGCGGGAGGAAGGATGTAATTTCCCCCCCTGCTCCCAATTGCTCAGGCCTATTTGCATTACAGACTTAAAAAAGTAACTTATACA
Organism: Carollia perspicillata; assembly: GCA_004027735.1. Classification (NCBI taxonomy): domain Eukaryota; kingdom Metazoa; phylum Chordata; class Mammalia; order Chiroptera; family Phyllostomidae; genus Carollia; species Carollia perspicillata. The sequence continues at coordinate 8,567 of PVKM010005913.1, read as the reverse complement.
AAGGGATTTAATTAAACAATAAACCAGTTAGGTGGCAGAAGTGAAGAAAAGAAAAGCAACACAAACTTTCTCCATGTAACGTTTTCTTTATTAACATACTGATGTGAAACTAAACAGAAAAAGCAATCTAATAACAAACATTCCTTTGAGACATGTTCAGGGAGCAAAAGGACATCCACTTATTGTTCCGCCCATCCGATTGGTCCATATATGGCAATAAAGGTACAATAGACGGAAACAGGAAACAGACAGGCACATCTGTAGTATCTTATTAGCAGCTAATGGATATCTGAGAAGAACACGCATATAATGTTGAATCGTCTGGACCAATCTCCAAAGCAATTACTCTTAATTACTGGGTTCTGTTTATAGATTCAACTTAGTGTACCCTTATGTATCAAAGAGATGAAAGCAGCTGGAGAAGAAGAAATGAGGCTCTTAAAGGAAAAGTATTACAAGATGTTGGAGGCTCTCCTTTTGGTAAAGTGAAACTTAATGTCTTTCCCTTTCCTGCCTGACATAAGGGGGCTTTCTCCATTGTGAAGGCTTCGAGAAAAGGCAGAAAATTTTTTTTCCCAAAGTTGGCTAGGTATGAAAGGTATCCCTGTCATTTGCCTTAGGAAAACATAAAGGAGGTCAGTGTAAACAAAGTAATTGTGCAGGACAAACACCCTCGCTCGAACTGTAACGCTTTGAACACTTGTAGGAGGTGCCATCCTCCCCGCTCCAACCAAATGCAGCGCTTCAGTTCGGAGGCGCAGCACCTGCACGGCGGGCCTGCCAAATTGGAAGCCGTAGGGCGAAATGAGCGGTGGACCAGCTGTATCTCCATTAAAGACAGCACACAAAACGGTTTTTCCAGGCCAATCCAGTTAGCAGAGATCTGAGAATACACAGAGAGCCATGGAGCCAACTGCCCACTGTCTGCAAATGGAAAAAATATCATGTGGGTCAGCCTTGTCCCTCCCCAACACATACCACACACCTGCCTTAAAGAAAGGAAAAAAGGAACTTCCTTGTGGGGAGTGGACGTTTGATTTGTACATTATTTGTTCCCATGTAAACAGCTGTCCGGGTATCTTTCTTGGAGGTCTCCTTGCGGTCCCGCCCCTTGTGGCAGTTATTCCTAAACTACTGGAAGACTTCGTTCTTTAAGCATTTCTGATTAATTTTGCGATACGTGGTTCTATTCCCTTGACAGTCAGAGAATTTCTTTTCTGGTCTCATGTAATCCTGTTCCAAAAATCATTTTGATTGTGCAACCAGTGCACTAATAGATAACCTGTGACTGTTCTCGCAAATGCCTATGTGAGAAAACTGGGTTAGATTTCTTAGGAGGGACAGGGAGAAAAGTTTTTACTTGTCTGGAGGTTTTCACGCGTCAGGATAGATGTGCTTCCTGTCTTCCTGAGTATCTAGGAGTCTGTACATGATCCTCTTCTTACCTAAAGCATCTGAACTAAGAGAAACCCCCAAACTGGCCATTTCCATGGTCACGAGCATTTGGAAAACAGACTGAGTGGTGCTGGCTCCAGGCTTGGAGCTCCTGGAGTCCGTGCTGGTGGACAGCTGCTGCACACCCAGACTGATCTTCCCCTGGGTGCCCCCTTCCTCCTGAAAACAGCTCTAGACTGGCACTTCTGCCTGTCACGTGAACCAGTCTCTTTGTTGGGCACTTGACTTTTCAGCTCTAAAGTTTAAGATTCTGATGCTCATGATGTTCTGATGCTTATGAATACAGTCTAGGTTGTTAAAGTTTCATTAACTTTATAAACAGCATTCTTGTGTGGACCTACTCTTTTGAGGCATATGACAATTGCTAGCAAAGAATGACATACAAAGGGAGACTTTCTTCATGAGAGATTGAGAGAGAGATTGAGAGAGAGAAGTGTACATGCATTGATTCATGCACAGTTAAACTATGATAAATGGACTGTGGACTATGGATGTGGGAGGTTAAGTGGGAGACAAAAATAATCCATTTAAATATTAGATGGTGATTGTCTTTCCTCTTTCTGAGTTTGTGTTCCAGCCCCAGCATGAAACACCATGAATACAAGTGTTTTCAGTCAGTCCATTTTCCTGGGCAGCTCTCAGGCTGTGTGTATGAGCATCAACCCACTCATCAGATAATGCAAGTGGCTCAGAGCAGTAACTTGTCCACAGTCCCACTGTCTGGTAAATCTGTGGTTGGCATACGTACTCTTTATTATATACTGTGTATTGTTCTATAGGTTATACATTTATATACATGCATTACTGCAAAGGATTAAGGATGCCAAGTACACATGAATGGTCCTCTTTGAGTGATTTGACTTTCCAGGGTAATTTTGACAATACTCAATGGTCAAGAGAGGCATTTTTCAAGGGTTTTGTAACTTGCTCTTGTGGAAGTTTCATCATAATGCACTCTATATATTTCCTTCAGACTAAATCATCCTCTCAGTGCCCCACCCCCATGTCCCTCCACTCTCCCAAATGCATACAAGTAGTAATTAATTTCTTTCTTCCCTGCCCCAGAGTGTTATTTCTGGGTGAAATTCAAACAGATTATGAGATGGTCATGTCACACTACATGGTTTTCAGTCCCTCTCCATAGCATTCAGAAAGACAACGAATTCTTTACTTCTATTTGGTGTCTTTCTCCTACTCAGTAGCTATGAAGACAGACCAGACACGGAGAGGAATATTTGAAGTATGATCTGAACATGACGAAGATAATTAAATGGCAAAGAAAGCAGAGGAAGCAGCTCACGGGCCCTCACTTTCAGAAGCTAAACTGTTCAAGAGTAGACACCACAGCCATGGATTTCAAAAAGAAAAGGAAATACTGGGCAGCTACTTACACGGTAAAAACTCTGTGACTGGCATTTTTACATGTAATAATCTGACTCGAACCTTTCAGTAATGCTGAGAGCTAATGAATTATTACCTACACTTTACACATGAAGAAACTGAGACAAAAAGAAATTAGATAACGTGCTCAAGTTCACAAAGGTAGAACAAATTATAAACAGGTTCTGAACTTGCATTTTCAATTGCATCCGCTGCTTCCAATTAAGAACAGCCGTAGTTATTACTTAGTAATCAGTGATCATCTCATTAAATATTATAGAAATGGCTATTGCAAGCCAAACTAAAAGAAGAGCCACCTCTCACCGATCCAGCCTCACTGATTCAGTGAGGTCTCCTGACCCAGTGATTTGTAACACACCAAGGTTGTCATCTGTAAGAGTATTTAAAAACTATTTTTGTAAAATAGTTGCCATTGTTCATTGACAATCATATTTTCTTTAAACATTTTTTGCCAATGATTCATGAAAGCAATCCTGCCTCTGGCCAGTGGATAGAACATTTTTTTGCTTTTAAAACCGGTCTGCAAAGGGTCTTCCTGGCTGGCTCACTCAGAAGGCTTACATCAGCATGTCAGGGTAGAAGTTCTCTTAACCACTGCACCCTCTGCAGCAAAGATGTAGCTTACATACCCCAGTTAGGAATTCGTTTAGCTGCATGTAACAGACTCTGAGTGGTTTAAGCAGTAGAAGTGTTTGAGTATGTCACATCAACAGCAGTCTGGAGGCAAGGCAGATCAGAAAAGGAGTGTAGTTCAAAGAAATCATTGATGACCTCAGGGCCCCTTATCTTCTCTCTTCCTTCTTAGCAAGTTGGCTTTCTGCCTCACGGTAACAGATGGTCACTAGGGTGAGTTCAGGATGAAGAGTGAGAGGTCGTAAAAGGGTAAGCAGAGCTTTTACCAAGACAACCAAAGAGTTCTCCAGAGGGTTCTGCAGACTTCTGGTTAAGTCTCAATGGCGAGAACTACAGCACATGACCAGCCCATGCTGCAGAGGAAGCTGGGAAATGAGTGGTTTTCTAGCCTCTTTAGTGGAAGCCAATTTGGGAGAAAAAGGCTGACATGGCTATTGCAATGGGCAGCATCTGCCTCTGATGTACTGAATAGAAAAGAGGAATTTGGCCCAGACTGTTGACATTACAATGTTATTTCATAGTATCAGATTCCAATTCACACATTACTCTCTTTATTTCTACTGTACAAGAATTTTCAAAGCCTGATAGGAGTCTCACCTATACTGCCTTTATTATTATTTTTTAAAACTTTCGATGAGAGGCAAGAGATAAACAGATCTCACACTAACAGTTATTTCCAAAGACTTTCTTTGTTACTCATAGAGTACCATCTGCGCACAAGTTTACACTACTATCGCTTATAAACTGATGTCAGCTCTTGTATTTCTATTTATCTTCCATATCCTCTCCCACCTCTAAAAAAGGGGAATGCCATTCTGGCTCCAAACTATCGCCCCACTTGCTACGGTAAACATTTTTCAAAATATAACACTGGGACTCTCGTCCTGGAAACCAGACACCTAAGAAAATGCATATCAAATGGTGGCCATACTGTCTAAACTAGAACAAACTTCAAAATTCGTTCCTACTCTGGAAGGAACTCCTTTGGCTTGTGTGTGACTCTCCTAGAAATGTGGCCATTGCTCCATAGAGCAATGCGCTGCCCTGGCATGGATTGCTTAGCCTGGGTGTTGGGAAGAGTCTTCAGGACAAGCAATATTTAATGGAGAGAGTAAGGAAGGGAGGGCAAGTTTCCCAAGCTTGCCTAATAACACAAATGAATCACTTGGAGCATTTGTTAAAAATGCAGATTCCTGGGCCCACAGCCAGAATTGAATCAGAATTTGCAGGCAGAGTTCTGGAAATCTGTTTATTGTGTTTTAACAAGTGCCCCAATAAACATTATCATCAGCGGTTCTCAACCCTGGCCGCTCATTAGAATTATCTGGAGAACTGCACGAAACAACTCTGACTGGAGCCTTACCCTTCACCAAACCATCAGAGCACACGGCTCAGCATTAGTATTTTAAAAAACATTTTTGGCAGTCCTACTGTGCGTCTGTGACACAGGCAGGGACTCGGGCATGGAAGCCATATGTAAGTACAACAGCTTGGAGACAGACTTGAGACAGCCAAAGGAATTAATTTGGGACCCGAACTATGTCCAACCCTGTCTGTGTTCTGCATATTTCATAAACTAAATTTTATTGGAATACAGCCATGCCCAGTTCTTTCACTTTTTTAATTTTTAAAAGATTTTATTTATTTCTAGAGAGAGGGGAAAGGAGAGAGAAAGAGAGGGACAGAAGCATCAATGTGAAAGAGAAACATTGATTGGTTGCCTCTTGTACATGCTCCAACTGAACCCTCGACCCAGGCACCACCAGGAATCAAACCGGCGACCTTTCACTTCACGGAATGATGCACAAGCAACTGAGCCCTGCCGATCAGAGCCACGTCCATTTCTTTACATGGTTTCTGTAGCTGCTTTCTGCTGTGCCGTAGAGCTGAACAGCTGCAGCAGACGTCATCCATGGCCCACAGAGCCCAAGGTACTTACTAGCTGGCTCCTTACAGAGAAAGTTTACCTGAACTCACTGAACATCTGGACTAAGAGTATTGAACAAATTACAATAATAAGAATAAGCTTTGGTTATTAAGAAGACATGGTTCTCAGGGCTCTGCGTCTATTAACTCTTTGATTCCCCTTTCATTAACAGGAAGACTGAAGATACGAGAGGTCAATAAACTCATGTAGGGTCACAAAGCCAGCAAGTGCAAGATCAGAACTTGAACGCAGGCTCTCTGACTCCAGACCGCAGTGTGTCCCTTTTCACTTTAATTGTGATGTCTCTTAGGCATGACTTCCATGACAAGGTGTAAGAAGAGCAATGTTGGGTCAAGAGGACAGGCTGATATCTGGACAATCTAAGCCACCGCATGTCCTTCCTTCGTGCTTAATGTCCACTGAAGCAGGCAGACTAAAAAGGATTCACTCTTTCATCAAGCTGAAAAAATGGTGGGTGCTGAACTGTACAATTTCTTTTCCTTTTTAAAATTTACAATGTTCAATATGAGTAACTCTGTAAGCTGGGGCGCTAAGAATCACTCAAGGCTCCCAGACATAATGGCATTATGATCGCTTCCTTGGCTGCGTTAAGCCTCACACCCTTAATTTGTTCCGTGATATATTAAATATGCTCCTAGTTTTCCACAGGGTCAGCAGGATAGACAGTTTGCTGGTAAAGATTAGACATTACTCTGGAATCCTTGTTGGCTGTGGCTGTTTGTCAGGGGAACAGCAAAGCAGTTGGAAGAGAAGAGCGTGCAGCCATTAAATGCAGAGGAACAAAGAGCATGGGGGGGCTGGTAAGACAAAAATACCAATTTTATTGTCAATATTTTGCTTTACAGGGAGCCAGGAAAACAACGGAAACATATCAATTATACGCTGAGATAATCCAGCCCGCAGAAGGGCCTCGGGGGGAGCTTCTGGATCGTCTGCCACTACATCATTTCAGGTGCACGGACAAAAGCCATAGAAGTTCTAATTAATTTGTATCCCTAAATTAGACACACAATATGTCAAAGTGCTAATCAGACAAGGCAAATGAAGGGTGAGCAGAGTCCTGAGTCCCACCACCCAACGCAAACCCTTCCACTGGTTTAACTTATTGTTTATTGGCCCTTATAGCCTTGACATACATGCCTGACCACGTGCTTGTATTGACCAGGAACCACATTCTAGCTTTATTTGCTACCAGTGCATACCAGGCGTTTAAAATACAAGGTCAGGCTGTTGGTAAGGCTGACAATGGTGTTAGTTAGCAATGGGAGAGCTGAACTAGGTCTACCTCATGTTTACATCAGTTGAGATAAGCCTGCTTAGCATCTGGCACTATGCCATGTACTCCAATATTTTAAGAGTCAACTTAGTCAATGAAACTTTTCCATTTTTGGTCTTGCTATATTACATTCCCCATCCCCTCCTCTTTTTAATGTATAGTGCTGATTTGATCTAAATTCTTTAACAAGAGAACTTTGGTGTCTGACTCATTACTGACCACCTTCTCTTCCCCTTACCACTTTACACTTTGGGGAGAGTTTTTCTTTTTTTTCTTTTAAAGATTTTATTTATTTATTTTTAGACAGAGGAGAAGGGAGGGAGAAAGAGAGGAAGAGAAGTATCAATGTGTGTTTGCCTCTTGCACAGCCCTTGCCGGGGACCTGGCCTACAACCCAGGCATGTGCCCTGATTGGGAATTAAACCTTCGGTTTAACCTTTTAATCAATCCACTGAGCCACACCAGCCAGAGGGCAACAGTTTTTCCTATAGTACCCATCCCTAGCCCAACTCTAAAACCTCTCTTCCCCAGTGCTTTTTTCTCTTGGGATTCCAGGAAAGGACCATGGGTCTCTCTTCACCCAGAGGGTGGCAACCTCTGCTCCATACACCAAGGGAGAAGACGTCATTCATTGGAATGGTCTCCGTGTGAGGTCCTGAGTGGAGACAATAACCAATGACCTAAGTAAGACCTCAGTGCTGATCTTACACTCTAGAACACCCGGATTTGGACAACGCTGGAAGCTGGAGAGAAAGGGAAGGGGGTCTTCCAAGGCTTGGGTTGCCGTTTTTCACAGAGCCTCAAAGTCCCAGAAAGGTGAAGAAGCAAAGTAGAGGATACCGTCTCTTCTAAGGACACAGGCACTCTTGCTCTGTAGTCAGCAGACTCCTTTTTTCAGTCAAGTAGGGAAATCAGACCAGGCTACTAGTTGCTTTCCAAATATCTTCCCTTTCCTTCTTGCCAGCTAAGGCTGGCTTGCCTCCTTTCGTTCATCTGACACACCCTGCCCGATCGCTGCCAGTTGAAATCCTAATACACCATCAATTCCCCGTTCAAATATCACTTTCTTTGAGAAGCCTCTTTTACTGACTCTGAATCCATACTGTATCGAGTTTGTAGCCACTTTTAAGTCCCCTGCAAGATTCTACTGTGTATTAGCTTCCCAGATAATTATGTTAAACCATCTCTGCCAGTAATCTAATCCTTGAGACTAGAAACCTTGCTCAAGTAGCTACTCAATAAATTTTGCTGAATGTATGAACTGAATGAAGGTTATTAGTGACTGGTGATTCTACCTAGGTTGATAGGTAAAAAGGAAGGAAATTTTTGTTCCTATAATAAAACTTCTTTTCTGGGAACGTTGGCTGTTGGAAAGTTACGAATATCTTTCACAGAATGTGAGCTCGTGTGGGTTCTCCCGTTTAGAACTGGAGGGAAAGAAAGCGAAGGTTCCTGGATTGACGGCTGGGCTTTGGGCCCTGCTCCTTTCCCCGCTGAGAACCAGACTGTGTGCCAGGCTCCTTGTGTGCATCACTCCAACTCTCCCAGCAGCCCATCTAACTGATCAAGAAACTGAGGACCCAGAGAAGACTTTAAGTCACATAATTCCAATGGCCAGGGCAGCATCTCAATTCAGGCAGTCTAATGTATCTTTTTTTAAAATTTTAATTGTTGTTCAAGTACAGTTTCCTGCCTTTTACTTCCATGCCAGCCCAACCCCCAGCCCTCCCCACCTCCCTCCCATTTCCATCCCCACCTTGTTTTTGCCCATGTGTCCTTTATACTTGTTCCTGCAAACCCTCCCCCTTTTCCCCTGAAATTCCCTCCCCTCTCCCCTCTGGTCACTGTCAGCCT
>PVKM010005912.1:0-46111 GCA_004027735.1 Carollia perspicillata | reverse complement strand
CAGTTAAGGAGGTAAGTCCAGGCTCAGCAAGGACTGGCCCTGCCGGTAAACGAGAGCTATGTAAATCCACCACCTTTCAATAAGTTGGAAATCCCTGGCTTTGTGAAGCTGATTTTCAAAGCTATCTTCTGAAACATACAGAACGGTCACATTTTTATTGGAAGATTTAGATAAGAGTTAAGTTCAAAACCTCCTAAAAGCTCCCTGAGACTGCTGACACCGAGGAGAGTGATTATGTTAAAAAAGAGGGGCACTGAGCTATGAGAAAAAGGAAGAGGTACATCAATAGAAAAAATCAAAGATGATTTCCCCCAAAGCTTCCTAAAGCTTAGATCTTATAGACAATGAGATTACTTTTTCAAACTCCTTTTAAAGATGTGTTCTCTTGGAATAATCGTTCAAATTTTGCCTGCCAAAAAGTAGAAAAAAAGTTACAAAAAGAGAAATGGAATCTGCAAACTCTACCTAGAGAGATACTGAGAATCCATGTAAGACTAAGAGTGACACTTGTCTCATTGTCTTCTTCAAATAGCATTTAATAGTTCCTCTGCGCCAATGAGATGGATCTGTGGACAAAAAAAGGGGGGGTTCTATGGAAAGTAACCTCCAGCACAACCTGATCATAAATTCCTAACTAGGCAGTTCGAGGTGGGTAGTCATGCCCCAGGCATATAACTTTTTAGTAAAAGTGACACAGGGAAATCAGACCAGATTGCTGGGCGGAAGAGAGACTGAGTGAGGGAAGGGTCACAGGAAACACAAGAAGTCGGGGGACTGGAGCCATGAGCTGCTAGTGTGGTGCTCGACAGATTTCCCTAACCCCAGATTAAGGCAGTGCCACAAGAGGCTGCGTTTCCTGGGTAAACAAACCAGCACACTAGTGTCTCATTGCTTCAGCAACGGAGCTAGTGTAGTGCATGATGACAGATTCCCCACCTTGGGCAGAGACACCAGAGGGGCAAGCCTTGTACAGGGTTTGTGCAGGCTGGAGAAAGTGATCGACAGAGGGAAAACCCTCCTAGTCTCTTCTGGAACATGGCTGCAGGGGGTGGTGCAGATCTACCAGACTAGCCTGATAAAAGGACAGATTACCTGGGAAACTGGACATCTCTGGAGCACATGGAATTTTGGGCTGGGAGATTTAAATGGAGGGAGGGCAGAGACTTGCCCCTACTCACTGTTGATGTTGGGAACTGGATCCTTCACAGAAGTGTGGTCTTGGGAAACCATGTGGTCTGGCGGCAGCCTCAGGCCCCGGAGGTGGGAAGCAGCAGCTGTGGCATGGCTGGACAGGCTGCACATACACAAACTCCTGAAAGATGCCTGAAGCGGGACTACAACCCAGAGCAAGCTAAGCTGCCTAAATGGTCTTGTAGCAGCTGCCTGTGTTTCCCCAAAATGGTATTTTAAATTTAAATGGCAAAAGGAACTCCCAGCACGGCCTTGAATTAATCTGGCAAAGGGTGATGGAGTTTTTTCCTTTGGTTATTTTAGAGGAGATGGACTTTGAGGCAGAAACCTGCCATTTTTCCAAAATTGTGTAACTATTTAATGTAAGACTCCTTTCCTTTTTCACCAATCCTCTACCTCTGGAATTTTGCCTGGTGGCAGCAGGCACCAGAATCCCACATTACTATTTAGTAACAGAAGCTTTATCTTTGCTTTAAGAAAGCCCTGTGCAATTTTTCTGTGCATCTAGGTTAACAAATCTTTGAAAGAAGCCCTATCACTCTCAAGAGAGCACATGATCTTGCCAACTATCCTGTAATCCGATCTCTGCCTTGCTTTCTCCCACCCCCATATAATCTTTTTTAGTTCCCTTCTTAATTTCCAATGCCTAAAAGAAGCAACTAAACTGTTATTCTGTGGAGCATTTGAGATATTGCTTCCCAGCAGATATCCACAGCTTGGATCAAATAAAATTTTATAATAATTCTCTACAGGTTTGGACATTTCTTATACCTACAGGCCCTGTACACAAAAAGATACAATGAAGCCCCTTCTCCAAGTGCCTATAATACCAGATAGACATTGTTCCAGGTAAAATCGTTCAGGAAAAGTTTACTGAACACAATATTCCCAGTACATCATCAAAGTCTATCAGTGGAGCTGTACCGCTCCAGAGGTTATGTGGCCAGCTTATGAGAGGGTCGGTATTTACCACAGCACCATGTCACCCAGGCAGACACACTCCCCTGGGTACCAGGTTGCTGCCCAGCCTCTCTTATTGCACCTTGTGCCTCTCTCACTACACACTTGCATCTTGACTGCTTCCCCTTGGGTTTTCTGTCAGCATTAAGTGTAGTGTCCTAACCTGGCAGCATGTTTAGGAGGTGTGTCTCTCTGCATCCCTTTGACCACTACTGTATATTTGATGATGTGTGAAAGGGAGGGGGCAAGTATCTGGCTTTGTTTACAAGCCAAAAAGGATTCAGAGCCGGTATATTACTAAAAGCGGACATCTATGATAAAGACCTAGAATAAAGCTGTTGGGTTTTTATAAGGACCAAGCACAGGAACTTGGCTAAAACAGCATGAGCCTTCATATATCCATTAGCTTATAATTTAACTTTAAAAAAATATTTCAATTATATTTAACATTCAATCTTACATTAGTTTCAGGTGTATGCATAGTGGTTAGACATTTATAAAACTTATGAAGTGATCCCCCAGTATGTCTAGTTCACCATTTGTCGAGCATGAATTGAACATAATGCTGCCCTATGGACTGCAAAATTGAGCTAAGTCTGCTTTAACATTGAACTAGTAATAATAAGAGGGGTCTGTGATATGAAAAGGAAAGGACAGCCGAAGTGCTAAGGAAACATGATATTCATGAATGAAGAATATCACAAAACTAATGAGCAAAGCAATATACCAGGTATCTGGAAACTAGGGGAGAAGATTTGAAGAAAAATTTAAAAATTGACCAAAGCTTCTAAACATTTCAGGGTCCATAAAGAGTGCTGGGGTTTATTATACTATTTAAATTTTTAGAAATTGGACAATTAAAAATTTCCAGAAGCCACTTTTCACCTTTGTAAACTCAGATTCTTTTCTACGTTTGCTTCACCTTTGTAATTTAGGGAAGGTGGCAGAGGGATATTTCAGGAATGCTTGAATTCTTGTTTTCCCTGAGCCAGAACAATGGGCTGATCATCCTGCCCAGATGCCACACTAACCATGGAGGGGGAGCTGGTCCACTACAGTGGGGGAGTACTGGATTCGGGTGACCCAGACTCCTATCTGCTTCCAAAACACATTGACTGTGTCGTTTCAAACATTTTCTCTTTGGATCTTGGTTTTCTTGACTATGAAATGGATAAATCCTGTCTGACATCCCTCTGCAGGGAATTCCATATGTCTTTTGTACTTGGGTTTGGGCATCAGTTTGAAAAGGAAATGTAACCTCACACTCCTCTATCATCTGTTTCTGATTCTGCCATCATCAGAGGCATACCCTAATATATAACATACTGAGAAAATCTAAAATGTTAACCTAGTGCCAGGGATTACTCTGTAAATGCCCTTTGATGGACAAGTATAATTCTAAATCTTCCTTGAACGTGGTTTCGACTGGACTATCAATTTCAAAATCCAATTGGTTGCCATAACCCTTAGATCCAAGAGGTGGAAAAGCTGGATTTCTTGGGAATTAGAAGCAGCCTAACAATTCATATTAGCCCAAGAATACAGGATTGCACAAAGACCTCTGTCTGAATGTTGTCCTTTACTCCCTTACCCACCTGAAAGCCTAATGCTTTTGAAAAAATCAAAGAAGAATTTTATTTCATTAGATATCTAACATTCTTAAGCTCGGCCAACTTCAATATTATGACTATAATAGAAAGTTCTGCTATTTCCTTGGTACCCCTTCTCATTTGTTAATGGTGCCAGTCTCAACAGGAACCAAGAGGTAATGCTGGAAACATCTATAGGTGGCATGACATGGGTGTAGCAGGGAAGGGTGTCTTATCACCCATATCAAGAATCGCTCACCACAGCAGTCTGTAGTTGGCCTCAAATTTGGGTGTTTAAGAATTTTCTCCTCCTGATATGCATACAGATCACCAGAATTAAAAAGAGAGGGATGATAAGCTGCCCGTCTTCCATTAGCATTAGTACAATTCTGATTGGCAGATGGCTAGACTTCTCCATGGAAAGCACTCTGCACAATCTGAAGGCTTGTAGGACAGTATAGGACAGAGGACTTGACACACATCTCAGGGATTACCCAAGGAGGGGAGACATGAGGAGGCACACCTAGGAAAACTGCTCTTGGGGCTCCAGACAGCAGGATAAGGAGTTGGCTGAGAATAAGAGAAGAGTTGCAGAATGAATGGAAGGGCAGCAAAGTAAAAATGCTCCATCCTTAGAATATTATAGGAACTGCTAGGTCCAGTAAGCTATATATTTTCAATATAATTGGATTTAACAAAGATATATATTATCACCTTAAGCAGAGTTTAATCAGGCACCCAAAAAGATAGAGTGTGGCTGGAGTGTTAGGTATGCTGGCAGCTAGTGGAGGGAGAATTTGGAGAGGTGGTCAGATTATACAAGACCTGTACTAGTTTCCTGGGGTTTCTGTAACAACTCATCATAAGCCATTGGCTTAACGCAACAGAAATTTATTCTGTCACAGTTATGGAGAATAGAAATATGAAATCAAAGTGTAGGCAAGGCCAGATCCCTCTGAAGGTTGTAGAGAAATATCTGTTTCTCCCCTTTTTCTTAGCTTGTAGTGATTGCCAACATTTTTTGTCAGTCTTTGGGTGGTGGCAGCATAACAATAAACTCTTTCTCCTTCATGTGGCATTCTTCCCTTTGTGTGTCTCCATCTCTGTGTTCAAATTTCTTCTTGCAAAGGCATCAGTCATATTGGATTTGAGCTGGCCTTAATTTGGTATAAACCCATCTTAACTTGATTACACCTGCACAGACCCAATTTGCAAGTAAGGTCACGCTCAAAGATTCTGGGTGGACTTGAACCTTCTAGAGGCACTGTTCAACCTAATACAGGGCTGGTATGGCCAGTTAAGAAGTTGAGGCTTCAGACAGCAGGCATGGACCTTACAGCCTTGAATGTGATTGTTCACTTAATACCACAGTTCAATCCAGGAGATGGCAATATAAATGGACATCATGCCTACTAATCAGAAGCTTAGGAATAAGCATGTGGATGTTTATCCACTAACTATAAATAACTTAAGTGTGATAGGGAATGAAGCAGAATACAAATTGTTTGTCTAAAATGTGAGCAAGTGGCAGAAAAGAAAAAGGTGTGTGTCGGGTGGGGGGTCCTGGAAAATCTGGGCTCAGGCTGTATTTGCCTATGGCATCCCCCACACCAGTAGCCAGTGTTTCAGCACTTTCGACAGGCAGCCCAGAATCTGTCTTGATTGCTGTTCTCTCATAGTCTGGATTTCAGTTTAATCCCTGCTAATTGGAGCATCTTGACTAATACTAGCTTAAGGCATCTCCCTCCATGGTGTCTATGTTCTAATAAGAGAACTTAGAGATTCTAAAGCTATAATGAGCCAAAGGAAGTAATATTTTATTGGCAAAGTAGGAATACAGGGAGATAGTTTAACTATGCTGCCTTCCCACATAGTACAAGCACAGGTGTGGATGCACCTGCCAGGTTTATTTAAGTGGGTTGAGTTGTGGTGAACAATTCCTTCCTTGACAAACCCCAGTCCCTAATAACCATCTTCTCTCTCTGCTCTAGCTTTGGCTAGAGTCCCCTCAGTCATCTGTCTAGAGATTCCCCTCCAGAGAACCCTGAAATTTTCCATTGTCTTGCTATAATCCCAATGGATCCTTTTACATGGACCCAGCTTCTCACAGTGGATGCCCACTGGGGAAGTGAGGGTGGCCTGTTTTTGCCTTTCTATATTCTCTTTCCAACTCCCAGGAACCTTGGCCCCACTGCAAAGGAGTTGACAGGAGGCAGAAGGTCAGCTTCTCCTCTGTATTCTGGAAATTTTTCAGGTTCTGCCATTTTAGCCTATAGTTAAGTCTTTCAATGGTACCCACATCCTCAGATATTAAATCATTATGGGCCCCAAAGTTCCTAGGGCCACTTATCAAAACAAAAGCCCAAAGAGCAAAAAGCAAATAGTAAGTCACTGGATTATTGAATGAAGACAAAATATATGGATGATGATTGGAACTGAAATTGATTTCAGATGCACTAGTTATGCTAAGATACATAGTCATGATGGAATAGCAGAGTAGACTTGTCTGATCCTGGGTTGTGTTTTACCTAAATACATGTCACAAGACATGTCATCTCTGTCACAGCTCTCTTTTGGGATTTCATAACCCTGCTCAAATCAGTGCTTATCCTTGGGGATTGGTCACAGATTCTTGGCAAGTAGCCATAGAGGACAGGTGACTACCATAGCCTGCCTCCATCCACGTTAACTTTTATTGAAATTACCAACAAAACATAAAAGACAAATATAGTACAAGAGTATAATAGAATGAAGGATATATTTATACACATACCAGAAACAGAATATCTGTCAACCTGAGCAGCAAGTTGACACTTTGAAGTGGGAGGTGGTCGGGGAGGTCCAGGGTGAGACAAAAGAAAAGAAAAAGATAAACAGTTCTGGAAATAAACAACATGATTGGGAAAAAAAGAAGAAGAAATCCTGGTGGACAGCATGTGCCTTCTTCACCAACCCTATAACTTGGAAATGCAAAAGACATGCTGAGTATGAAAGGTGGAGAGGAGTTTCTCCTAGGAACCTTCCGTTTCCCTCCCCTTGCGGACATTGGCACTGAGACCTCACCAGCATTGTAGAAGAAACTTTAAGATAAGTTCTGAGGTGGAATTCCATACTTTAAAAAGGGACCTAGGCACGACATGGGGAACCCTCTTTATAAAAGTGGTCAACTGTCCTACAGAGCTAAAGACATCAAAGAAAGATCAGTCTACTCCATTGCTCCAAGACTGGTTGATTTAGAAAAAAAGTTAAGTTTGCTTTTGAAATGCATTTGCTTTGAACAGGGATTGATATTGCATGCCTACCTATAAAAAATATGGTCAAGACCCTCATCTTATTTCCAACTTGAATCTGTAAATAAACCAGCTTCAGGATAGCATAGATTCTTTTTCTTTTCAATTTCAGTTTATATTCCATGTTATTTTGTATTAGTTTCAGGGAATATAGTCAATAATATTGCAATAACTATGTTTGGTGTGAGGATAGTATAGATTCTCGATTATAGAGACAAATAAGCAAAGCCAAATGACATGAGGTATTTCAAAGCATTTTTGTAGCTGGAGAATGAAAACTCACCAATATTCTGAGGATATGCAGGATATTACTTCTGCAAAAATAAATTTATTGCTCTAAGTAAAATATAAAAATTTCATTTTCAACAAGTTTCAAGAGAATATTGGCCCTATAAAAAAGAAAAGGCCAACAAGTCTAAAAGTAACTCATCAGAATTTGAAAAGAAACATAGCAGACAAAACAATTGAGAGGAATGCCTTGAATAGTCAGAATCATATACATAGGGAGCAAAAATTTTAAAATGAAAATGTACTAGAAAAAATAAAACATATTCAAGGGGCACAATCTACATATAATAGAGCTTCCTCTATAGTAATAGAGGAACAGAACCAATAAGGCAAAAATAATCAGAAATATAAAAATATTCCTTATTTAAGCAACACTGTGGTCTCAAATGAGAATATTCACCACGTTTAAGACAAGGCTAAATAAACCCTAGCACAGTTTTTAAATTACATCAAGATCAAATGATTCCTACACAAATCCAGAAGAAAAGTTAATGAAACAATTTACTTAGGGAAAAAAAAGAGAGGAAAGAACAAAACTTAGGTTGGTGGGAACTGCTCTGCATAACATTAAGCATTAGAATTAAACTGAGTAATAGGTAGAAGGTTTGAAGACACAGTTTATGAATCAAGAACCATTTAAGTAGCCAATCTTTCATCTCTCTGCTCATAACACAGGAAGAAATTATAAGATAGTTAAAAGGTAAACATATTTTAACCAAGTACGTTTCTTGAAATTCCTGCACTAGAATTCACAGAATCAAATTAAAGAATTCAAAAATGGGGCTGTAACATGTCAGGACAATGGCAAAATAAGAAGCCCTGGATTGTTCTTCTCCCAAAGGACACAATGATTCAACTATACACAGAACAATTTGCTTCATGAGAAATCCAGAAACTAGCTGAGAGCGTCCTGTGTTCCAGTGAGTGCAAAACCAGCCACAACACAGCTGGTAGAGATATATGAGACAACATCTCACCATAAACCCTACCTATTGCTCATGCCAGGCAATCGGGAAGAAACACGTGGGTCACAGCTTCTCCTTGGCAAGAAAAGGATCAGACCATATGCCCAACATTCTGACTTTCCTGGAGACTGCCCGAGGCACTGGCTCCTGTTCTGCCTGTCTTGAGTGTTGAAGTCACTGAAATACTCTAGTTAAATATATAACAGCCCAACCTCTTTGCCCCCACCTCCCATCTCAGCACAGAGTGGGGAAAAAAATAACTTTCAGCTTCTTCCTCAAGAGGGAATGAAAGAACAAGATGTGGAGAAATTGGAATGTTTGTGTATTGTCAGTGGCAATGTAAAATAATACAGCCTTTACAGAAACAGTATGGAGGTTCCTCAAGATATTAAAAATAGTATTACCATATGATCCAGCAATTCCTCCCCTAATAAAAACTAATAAAACTAGCGCTCTGGCTGGTGTGGCTCAGTGGATTGAGAACGGGCCTGTGAATGGAAATGTTGCCAGTTCAATTCCTAGTCAGGGCACATGCCTGGGTTGTGGACCAGGTCCCCAGCTAGGACGGTGTTAGAGGCAATGGATCATATATCTCTCACACATCAATGCTTCTTTTCCTGTCTTTCTCCCTCCTTTCTCATCTCTCTAAAAATAAGTAAAATCTTAAAAAATACTAATAAAACTCCAGCGACTGACTCTAAAGACAAAGTAGTCAGAATAATTTTCGCAAAGAAATTCAGTGAATTACAAGAAAACACAGACAAATAAAATTAGAATAACAAAATGAAAAGTTTGAGGGAGAAGTAAGAACCATTAAAAAAAAAGCAGAAGTACTAAAATTGAAGAATATGATTAGCAAATTAAAAAATTCAACAGATAATCCCAACAGTCATCTTGATTAATCAGAAAAAAAAAATAATGAGCTTGAAAATAGGTCATTTAAAATCCTGCAGTCAGAGGACCAGAAAAAAAAAGCAAAAAACATCAATGCCAAATCTGGGATATCATTAAAACAAGCAATTTATGCATTGCTGCTGTCACATAAGGAAAAAAAAAGAGAAAGAAAGAAGCAGCAAGTTTATTTAAAAAAATAATGACTGAGTACTTCCCAAATCTGGGGAAGGATTTATTTGTTTGTTTGTTTGTTTGTTTGTTTAGTATATTTTATTGATTATGCTACAACAGTTGTTCCATTTTTTGTTCCCTACATCCTCCGCCATCCTGGCCCCCCTATTAGCACACCTCCCCCTTAGCTCATGTCTGTGGGTCATACACATAAGTTCTTTGGCTTCTCCATTTCCTATACTATTCTTAACCTCACCTTATTTTGTACTTATCATTTATGCTTCTTATTCCCTGTACCTTTTCTCCCATTCTCCCTCCTCCTACTCTCCACTGATAACCTCCATGTTATCTTCGTTTTTGTGATTCTGTTCCTGTTCTAGTTGTTTGCTTAGCTTTTTTTCTTTTTGTTTTTTTTGGTTCAGTTGTTGATAGTTGTGAGTTTGTTATCATTTTACAAAGTTTTGGTTTTCTACTTTTTCTTAGATAAATCCCTTTAGCATGTCATATAATAAGGGCTTGGTGATGATAAACTCCTTTCACTTGACCTTGTCTGGGAAGCACTTTATCTGCCCTTCCATTCTAAATGACAGCTTTGCTGAATAAAGTAATCTTGGTTGTAGGTCCTTGCTATTCATGACTTTGAATACCTCTTTCCAGTCCCTTCTTCCCTGTAAGCTTTCTTTTGAGAAATCAGCTGATTGTCTAATGGGAACTCCTTTGCAAGCAACTGTCTCCTTTTCTCTTGCTGCTTTTAAGATTCTCTTCTTATCTTTAATCTTTGGAAACTTAATTATCATGTGTCTTGGTGTGTTCCTTTTAAGGTCCAACTTCTTTGGGACTCTGAGCTTCCTGGACTTCCTGAAAGTCTATTTCCTTTACCTGATTGGGGAAGTTTTCTTTCATTATTTTTTCAAATAAGTTTTTAATTTCTTTCTCTTCCTCTTCTCCTTCTGGCACCCCTGCGGTTTGGATGTTGAAATGTTTAAAGTTGTCCTGGAGGTTCCCTAAGCCTCACCTCATTTTTTTTTTTTTGAATTCTGTTTCTTCATTCAATTCCAGCTGAATATTCATTTCTTCCTTTTGTTCCAAATTATTGATCTGAGTCCTAGTTTCCTTCTTGTCACTGTTGGTTCCCTGTATATTTTGCTTTAGTTCACTTTGTGTAGATTTCACTTCTGCCTTGATTTTGCAGTCATACTCAATCATTTCTGTGGGCATCCTGATTACCAGTGTTTTGAACTTTGCATCTGATAGGTTGGCTATCTCCTCATTGCTTAGTTCTTTTTCTGGAGTTTTGGTCTGTTTTTTTTTTATTTTGGCCATATTTCTTTGTCTCAGCATACCTGCTTCATTGTAAGGTGCAAAGCCTTAGGTGTCCTCCAGGGTGGTGCAACCCACTTCTCTCTGTTGTGGCATTTTATGTGATTGATGGGTCCAAAAGGGAACAATACCACTTCCTTGACTCTGCTCTGCTTTAGGTCACTTTCCATGCTACCTACAAACAACTTGAGACCTTCTGGTGCTATTTCCAGGGTGGGTGGGCTTGTGTACATTCTAGAATCCTGTGGGTCTCTCCAAGGAACTCCCTGAGACTGGGAGTTCCTTGGAGAACTACAACTACAACCCCCATAGATTTTTACAGCCAGAGGTTTCGAGGCTTTCTCTTTCCTGGGCTGGAAACTTGGGTTACAGGGTCTGTCTCACTCCCCAGTTGTTCCTCCCAGCTTATCTGCATGTGAATGTGGGACCATGTTGTATGCCAGAGGCCACAACACCTGCCCAGACCACCACCTTTCTACATGCCCACTTCTTCCCAGGTGCCTGTCTCTGCCTCTTCTACCAGTCTGGATGAATGTTTCTTTCTTAATTCCTTGGTTATCAGACTTCCATACACTTCAATTTTCTGACAGTTCTGGTTGGTTTTTGTTTTTGAATTGGTTGTTGTCCTTCTTTTGGTCATGCAAGGAAGCAAAGTCTACCTACCTACTCCTCCATCTTGGCCAGAAGTTCTAAAATCTGGGGAAAGATTTAGACATGTAAGTTCACGAAGTTCAAAGATGACCTCAAAATTTCAACTCAAAATGATCTTCTTCAAAACACATTAAAATAAAATGGTCTAAAATCAAAGACAGAAAGAACTTTAAAAGAAAGAAAAGAACAAAAATGTTTCTCATATGAGGGAATCCCCATAAGGTTTTCAGTGGATTTCTCAGTAGAAACTTTTCAGGCCAGGAGAATGTGATGAAATATCCAAAATGTTGAAAGGAGCTGCCAAATAAAAATATTTTATGGAATATAGTCAACAATTTTGTGATAACTGTGCATGGTGCCAAGTCAATATTAGACTTACTAAAGGACCACTTGTACATTACATAAATGTCTAACCACTGGGCTGTATACCTAAACATAATCTAAAATAATATTGAATATCAAGTGTAATTGACAAATTAAAAATAATAATAACATAAAAATACAAAAAGAGTAAATAATTTAAACCTGAAAAAAAGAATATTTTACCTGGCAATTTGTCTTTCAGGAATGAAAGAGAGATGAAGACTTTACCAAATAAAGGAAGTTGAAGAAGTTCACTACCACTAGAACTGCATTGCAAGAAGCGATGAAAAGAGTTCTTCAAGCTAAAATGAAAGGATGCTAATTAGTAACTTGGAAACATATGAAAATATAAGACATACGGGTAAAGATAAGGATATAGTCAAATTCATAATATTCTAATACTGTATTATGGTGGTGTGTTAACTACTTCATTCTAGCATAAAACTTTAAAGGTGAAAAATATTTACCATAACTATAGGCACAATGATTTTTAAAAAATTGTAAAGATTTTATTTATTTATTTTTTAAGAGAGGGGAAGGGAGAGAGGGAGAGAAACATCGATGTGTGCTTGCTTCTGGAGTGCTCCCTTCTGGGGACCTGGCCCCACAACCCAGGCATGTGCCCTGACTGGGAATCAAACTGGCGACCCTTTGTTTCACAGGCCACCACTCAATCCACTGAGCCACACCAGCCAGGGCCATAGCTATAATGACTTTTAATGGATACACCATATGAAAAGAGAAAAACTATGATATTGAACATAAATATGGGGGAGGAGGAGTAAAAGGTAAAAAGAGGTTTTTTTTTATATGTGATCAAAGTTGTCATAAGTGAAAAATAAACTGTTACATCAATAAAATGTTTTAAGTAAGTAAATTCTACAGTAAATACACATGAGATAAAGAAAATGAAAATGGAGAAATGTTGATAAAAAAGTACTAGAAGGCCATGACTGATGCAGCTCAGTGGACTTAGCACAGGCCTGAGAACCGAAGGATCGTAGTTCGATTCCCAGTCAGGGCACATGCCTGGGTTGCAGGCCAGGTCCCAGCAGGGGACACATGAGAGGCAACCATACATTGATATTTCTCTCCCTGTCTCCTTCCTTTCTCCTCTAAAGATAAAGAAATAAATTCTTAAAAAAAAGAGTACTGGAAGTGCAAATGTCCAGTTGTAAGATGAATGAGTTCTGAGGATCTAATGTACAATATGGTGATTCTACTTAACAGTACAGTATTATATATTTGAAAGTTACTAAAAATTAATAATTATATGATTGGAGAAGGTATTAACTAACCCTATTTTGATCATCATTTTGCAATATAAACATGTATCAAATAAGGGGGGGAAATTCAGAAGATAGTCCAGGCCTGAGCCCTAAAAGTCACAACATCTAAAGGTGATTCTCATTAAAATGAGATCCAATAGTAAGACTCAACCTCACAGATGCAATCGTCAGTCTACAGGATGTTGTTACCACAGAGTGCCTGCTGTACGTATTCAGGGAAGGCAGGTGGTGTTACCAAAGCCACATCTAGCCAAGATTCAAAGTGAGGAGATTTTATAACATGGTGGGTTTTTTAATATTATTATGGTTTTTTGCAGTTTTTAAAAATGTTTTATGGTATATGTTTTCACATTTGATAATCACAATAAGCCTGGAAATTCCGATACATATGATTTATACTTTATAGATGATGAAACTGTGGCCCAGAAATGTTAGGTGAAATGCCCAATGTCACACAGCTCATAGATCCAGGGACAAGGCTTAAAATCATCCCAATTCTGTTTTCAGGTGAGAAAGAGGAGAGAGTGTTGCCTCAGGTTACCTGATTTACAGCATGAGGGGAAATCTTTAAAAAGTAAAATAAAACAATGCTACTCAAGCTTCTATCTGTGGGTTTTCTGGACTGGAAGACTGAGCTTAGGCTCATGAAAAGTGATTTTATGGATTCTAGAGAGCTTCTGGCTTCAAATAAATAGTTTTATATTAACTAATTGTCATTTGTCATTTCTTTACCAGGGGTCCTCTGAGTTTGCAGGTAGGCTTGCTTTATTCTGCTTTGCTTGGTCTCTTTTAAAGATTCATATTTAATTCTGAGCATTACATTTTAGTAACAACATGGATAAACTGGTAGGGCCTTTCACATGAGGTTTGGGGGTGGAACTTTATCCTGGGACAGGGTCAGCTCTAAGGCCCCTTTTGTGGGCTTTATGACAGAGTGAAATAGATGAGGAGAATGCCATTTATAGAGGAAGAAAAAAAAAACAGAAGTACCATAACTGTAATTTTTAATACCTGAAGAATATAATAGAAGGATGCTCTGTTTATCATGGTTAGGTGCTGACAAAGATAAATAGATAGAATGTGTGTGTGTGTGTTTGTGCATGCATGTGTAGCTTTACTGTGCATCTCAAATATATATATTAAAGATAGATAGATAGATAGATAGATAGATCCAATATATGTATGTCAAAGATGGAAGAATGAATGGATAGATAAAATAGCTAGCTAGATAGATGATAGGTAGATGCTAGAGAGATAAAAAAAATCTTTTACCCACAAGATGACTGGATGATTTTGTTCATATTCTCCCAATCAGTAGAGGTGATGAAGAAGGCAATGGAGAAAATGCCTGCATTTATTACTTACTCTGACCAAAAACAGCAGAGGTTCCTCATCCCAGGCAGTTGGCCAGAGCAGTAAACTGAAATTAGAGGAAAAAAGAGTATCAAGAAATAATAATAGTCCTGAAATATGAAACAAAACCATCATGACAAATGTAAACTACTAGCTAGAGAAAAGAGTAGGATAAAAGGAAAAGAAACACATGAAAACAAAACCTAGAATCTTATCAAGAAAAGGATTCTAGATGGTAAAAATCACAATTCTTTAAACCTTCAAATAATATATATTAAGTGACTAATATTACAAAATGGCTACCATATACAGTGAATGCATTAAGTAGTATATTTTTAATCTCACTTATTCTTCATAACAACCTTAGAAAAGTAGCTATTATGAATTCCATTTTACAGATAAAGCAACTCAGGCTCATACTTATCACAAAACTGCTGGGTGACTGAGTCAAGATTCAAACTCAGGTATCACTGTCTTGAAAAACAAGGGCTTATGTTATCTACTAATAAAGCAAATGGAATATAATGAATATAATAGTAAACAGGATTCTTAGGACAGGATTCAGTTCTTAGAGTGCCAACAGTCTATAAATAATAGAAACATAAGTGAGCAATTAAATGCAGTGTGACCAGGGTAATTAATTTGTGGCTGAGAAATATTTTTCAGGACTGTGGGATTTTCTAACTGCCCATTTCTGATAGGATTAGTCTCTGAACTTTAAGAGTCTGAAGAGACAGCAAATAAGCAGAGAAACATGAGGTTTCTTGATTAAGCCCTGGATTCAAATTCTGACTTCATTCAGTGCTACAGGGCAGTGATCCAAGGATCTCAGGTTTCTGCATGTCTGGTGAGTCTTTCTTATAGACTCTCTTTTCAAAGATGTTTACACAGCAAATAGTCTTAAAAGATACAGTGTCTCCTCCCTTTGAAGTTAAAGGTTTTGATGCTTACTATTCAGTATAATATAGATAATGTCTGTCTTTAGAAGAAAAAGCAGACATGCTTACTGAAAATTATGAAATATTTATGTTTTCTACATCCAGGTCTCTTTCCCATAACATAACCCAGTGATTTCCAGAGATCACCTTCCCCTGATTGTAGAGCCTGGTGGGAAGGAGGGCATGAAAACTGACACAGATGCTGACATTTTGCCTATTGAAATTGCTTTAAAATATGAACTCCCTTTCATCCTGACCCGAGTTCCATGTCTTCTTCCCATGTCCAACTGTGGGAAGGCAACTAGCTAGCTTGTAGATAGAGTACAATCTCAGACCCTTCACCATAGTTGTTATAAGCCAGGGGATTTGGGTCAAAATTTTTAACCTAAGTTTCAGTCTTTTTATCCACCAAATGGGGGATAATACATGACCTAATAATACAGATTAAATAAAGCAACCTAGGACTTCTGGCCAAGATGGAGACATAAGTAGACACACTGTGCCTCATCATACAACCAAAAGAAGGACAACAACAAATTTAAAAACAAAAAACAACCAGAACTGACAGAAAATCAAACTGTATGGAAGTCTGATAAACAAGGAGTTCAACCAGTAGGAGGGGTGGAGACAGGCAGCCATATGGAGAGGTCTTGCAGCAAGGCAGCAGTTGGAGGACCTGGGCAGGCAAGGTGGCAGCTGGCAGACTGGGCGGTCCCACATTCTTGTGCAGATAAACCTGGAGAAACAACTGGGGAATGATACAGACCAAACAACCCAGCATTCCAGTGCAGGGAAATAAAGCCTCAAACCTCTGACTGAAAACACCTCTGGGGGTTGAAGCGGCAGTGGGAGAAACTCCCAGGCTCACAGGAGAGTTTATTGGAGAGACCCACAAGGTCCTAGAACATACACAAACCCACCAACCCAGGAATCAGCACCAGAAGGGCCAAATTTGCTTGTGGGTAAGAGGAGCAGGGGACTGGAAACCAGCAGAGAGTGGAGCAAGCAGCACTGTTCCCTCTCAGACCCCTCCCACAGATACAGCATCACAACACAACAACCTGTGTTGCCCCACTCTGGTGAACACGTAAGGCTCCCCCACTTACTATGTAACAGATGCACCAAGACAAAAAAAAAAATGGGCCAAATAAAAGAATAGATCAAAGCTCCAGAAAAAAACAACTAAAAGATGAAGAGATAGCCAATCTATCAGAGGCACAAGTTCAAAATACTGGTAATCAGGATATTCACAGAATTGGTTGAACATGGTCGCAAATTAGAGGAAAAAAACAAAGGCTATGAAAAGAGAAATAAAGGAAAATGTACAGGGAACCAATAGTGATGGGAAGGAAACTGGGACTCAGATCAATGGTTGGAGCAGAAGGAAGAAAGAAACATTCAACCAGAACAGAATGAAGAAACAAGAATTCAAAAAAATGAGGAGAGGCTTAGGAACCTCCAGGACAACTTTAAACATTTCTACATCCAAACCATAGGGGTGCCAGAAGGAGAAGAGGAAGAGTAAGAAATTGAAAACTTATTTGAACAAATAATGAAGGAGAACATCCCCAATTTGGCAAAAGAAATAGAATTTCAGGAAGTCCAGGAAACTCAGAGAGTCCCAAAGAAGTTGGACCCTAAGAGGAACACACCAGGACACATCATAATTAAGTTTCCAAAGATTAAAGATAAGAAGAGAATCTTAAAAGCAGCAAGAGAAAAGGAGACAGTTTCTTGCAAAGGAGTTCCCATTAGATAATCAGCTGATTTCTCAAAAGAAACCTTGCAGGCAAGAAGACGCTGAAAAGAAGTATTCCAGGTCATGAAAGGCAAGGACCTACATCTAAGATTACTCTATCCAGAAAAGGTATCATTTAGAATGGAAGGGTAGATAAAGTGTTTCCCGGATAAGGTCAAATGAAAGGAATTCACCATCACCAAGCCCTTATTATATGAAAAGTGAAAGGGACTTATCTAAGAAAGGGACTTATCTTCTAAGAAAAAGAAGATAAAAATAGTAATAGTAAAATGACAAACTCATAGCTATTAACAACTGAACCTAAAACAAAAACAAACTAAGCAAACGACTAGAACAGGATCAGAATCATAGAACTAAAGTTCACATGAAGGGTTATTATCGGGGGAAGGGGTGGGTAGAGAAGGGGAAAAGGTACAGAGAATAAGTAGCATAAATGGTACGTAGAATATAGACAGGGGGAGGTTAAGAATAGTACAGGAAATGTAGAAGCCAAAGAACTTATATATATGACCCATGGACATGAACTAAAGTGGGGGAATGTGTGTGGGAGGGTGTATGCAGGGTGGAGGGAAATGAAAGGGGGGAAATGAGACAACTGTAATAGCATAATCAATAAAATATATTTAAAATAAATAAATAAAGCAACCTATGTATAGCTCATTACCCAATGCATGGCATAGTATGTCAACATTAGCTAATCTCTGTGTGGGAGTACTGTGCTAGGATGAGAAATGCTAAGATAACTAAGATAAACTTAGACTTTTGCTGATGCTATGGACAGGATTTATTTGACAGCAGGGATGTCAATAGACTTTAAGTAAGTAAAAGTCTAGCTCCAATTGACCACTGTTGTCTGCCTGGGTTGCTGTAATGAAACAAACTATAAAGCTACATCTGGGCTGCATAAAAGAGACTCCCTGATAGACTAGTACTTTCCACTATGGGTTTTAATTAGGAGAGAGTTAGTAGACATTCTGCAAATGTGCCTCCTGGGACAAGATGTTATTTTATGTCTCTTCTATGCCTGTATTTGATTCTGTACCACAATCTTTCATCTGTGAAACAAGACATTAAATGCAAATAACTCTGGAAGAAAAAGTACAATACTTTAGTCACCTCATTTAGTAATGTATGTATACATTTGCAATTAGTTACCTTAAAGATATTATCGGAATGGTGCAGTACTTACAATTAGACATGGCTATGGGTGCTTTATTAGGATTGGTTTGTAGTTGTACTAGTGCAATTGCAATTGCATCTCTAGTCACAGAGCATCTCATGTTGGGTATTCCTGAGATAAACATTCACTTGGAAATGTACAAGTTACTGGGAGCTGAGAAATAGCATATCTAGAAATAGCATATTGATTTCCCTGTCCCAGATACAACTTTCCCACTATGGGCAGTATTGCTAGGATGATTGATCAAGCTGTCCCCTGCTTCCTGGTTATGGTGGCAGTCACATAATCCTGTGCCTATGGACAGATCTACCAAAATAAGACCAAATGTATCCATTGTGCCAAGTCAGACAACAGTCCATAAATAGTCTCCAAGATGCAAGCCCTATGCCTCTACGTTTATTTTAAACACATTTGCAGTGTCTTCATCTGTGGTTGTAAATACCTCTATGGAGGGAAATTTGGCAATATGTATCCTAACAGGCCCATTTAGATCTGACAATTCTAGGAATTTATCCTGGGAAAATAATTGCAGATATATACATAGATTTATGTGCAAGATAATTCATAATGGTATATTTAATTTTCTTTAAAAACTTAAATGTCTTGCTAATGAAAATAGAAAAAAATTATGATAAACCATGTGGCATACTAGTCATTAAATGTATATATTTGACTAAATTGCATGACAGGAAACTTTTCTGATACAATATAAATGAAAAAAAAAAATAGGAGTTCCAGCCAAGATGGAAGTGTTGGTAGAAACACTTCCCCTCCTCACACGATGAAAAGAAGAAAACAACCAATTAAAAAATGAAAAACAACCAGAACTGCCAGAAAATCAAACTGTATGGAAGTCTAACAGCCAATGAATTAAAGATGAAACATTGATCCAGACTGGTAGGAGGAGCAGAGATGGGCAGCTGAGGTAGAGAGGACATGTGGCCAGCAGACCTGGCAGATGAGGCAGCTGGCAGACTGGTTGGTCCCACATTTACTTGCAGATAAGCTGAGAGGAGCAACTGTGGAGACAGACCACACAACCCAGGGTTCCAGTGAAGGAAAAATAAAGCCTCAGAACCTCTGGCTACAAAAACCAGTAAGGGTTGTGGCAGTGGGGGAAACTGCCAGTCTCTTGAAAGCGTGAGAAATGAGCAAAGGGTGAGAGATGAGCAAGCAGCCTTGTTCCCTCTCTGATCCCTCCATCACATACAGCACCACAACATGGTGAATTGAGTTCACCTGCCCTGGCAAATACCTAAGGTTCTGCCCCTTAACATGTAACAGGTATATTAAAACGAAGAAATAAGGCCCAAATAAAAGAAAAGATCAAAACTCTAGGAAAAGAACTAAGCAATGAGGAGATAGCCAACCTGTCAGATGCAGAGTTGAAAACACTGATAATCAGGATACTCAGAGAGATGACTGAGTACAGCTACAAAATAAAGGAAGAAGCAAAGGCTACACAAAATGAAATAAAGCAAAATATACAGGGAACTAACAGTGACAAGAAGAAAACTGGGACTCAGATCAATAATTTGGAACAAAAGGAAGAAATAGACATTCAGCTGGAACTGAATGAAGAAACAAAATTCAGCCCGGCTGGTATCGCTCAGTGGATTGAGCATGGGCCGGTGAACCAAAGGGTGGCCTGTTCGATTCCCAGTCAGGGCACATGCCTCGGTTGCAGGCCAGGTCCCTGGTTTGGGGCATGCGAGAGGCAACCACACATTGATATTTCTCTCCCTCTCTTTCTCCTTCCCTTCCCCTCTCTAAAAATAAAATAAATAAAATCTTAAGAAAAAGAAACAGAATTCAAAACAAAGTGAGGAGAGGCTTAGGAACCTCTGGAATAACTTTAAATATTCCAACATCCAAATCATAGGGGCGCCAGAAGGAGAAGAGGAAGAGTAAGAAATTTAAAACTTATTTGAAAAAGTAATGAAAGAAAATTTCCCCAAGCTGATCAAAGAAATAGACATAGAAGTTCAGGAAGCTCAGAGAGTCCCAAAGAAGTTGGACCCTAAGAGGAACACAGCAAGACACGTCATAATTAAGTTTCCAAAGATTAAAGATAAGGAGATAATCTTATCTTCAAACAAAAATAAGATAAGAATGATAGCAAAGCTGTCATTTAGAATAGAAGGGCGGGTAAAGTGCTTCCCAGACAAGGTAAAATTAAAGGAGTTCATGAACACCGAGCCCTTATGAGATGAAATGCTAAAGGGATCTATCCAATAAAAAGTAGAAGACTAAAACTTTGAACAGTAAAATGACAACAAACTCACAACTATCAACAGCTGAACCTAAAAAAGACAAAAATAAAAACAAAATAAGCAAACAATTAGAACAGGAACAGAATCACAGAAATAGAGATCACAGGGAGGATTATCAGTGAGGAGCAGAGACAATCGGGGAAAAGGTATGGGGACTAAGAAGCATAAATGGTGTACAGAAAATAGACAGGGTAAGGTTAAGAATAGTATAGGAAATGGAGAATCCAAAGAATTTATATGTATGACTCCTGGGCATGAATGAGGAGGGGGAATGCTGGAGGGAATGGGGGTACTAGGCAGATGGGGAGAAAGGGGATAAAAAGAATGGGACAGCTGTGATAGCATAATCAATAAAATATACTTAAAAATTAGATTTATATAATCATAATTATAAGAAATAAATAAAGGTTTAAACATAAAAATATAAAATATCTATAAATATGATATGTTTGGGAGAAATCGTTTACTTTTTTTTCACTCCAGGTGTGGAAAGTGTCCGGTCTATTGAATACCTCTGTGGTCTGGACTCTACTTTGGAAGAACTGACTATGTACAACCCTCAGAAATTAAAGTGTACAGTCTAAAGTGGGTTGTTTCCTGTGCCCTTTATTCTTACAGCTTGTTCTAGAAATAGCATATTGATTTACCTGTCCCAGATACAAGTTTTCCACTATGGGCAATCTTGATAGGCTGTTGATCAAGGTGTCTTCTTTCTGGTCACAGTAGCAGGCACATGATCCTGTCTAGGCCAGCAGGACACTCTCTCATGCGTTTGAATTATGAAGAAAAGAATAACAAGCATTAATATTGACCTGATCCCTATAACAGTGGCCTGAAGGAACAGACCATTATTTGTTGCTACCCCAAACCCTGTTGCTTCAATGTCCTCATTTTTCTGGACTGAATATTTCAGCTGTTCCTTTAACCTTCATCTAATGTTCTGATGTGTTTTTGTTAATGTTAACCAGATCTGCCTTCCGTCTTATAATAAGAGTCATAAATTAATATGGTAAACAGGTGAGCAGTGTGCTATGTATGTGGTTGGAATTTTAGATCCAGGACCAGTGAGGTTCCTGGGCACTCCCAGGACTCTAGTCTTCAACCTCCTTTGCTTCTGGGTCTGAGTTCTGTCTTCATTTTTTGTTGTAAGTTGCCAGTCCTGGGATGCTGCTTAGAAACTCAGTTCCCTTCCACTCTTTTTTTCAGCAAACACATTGCCCAGAGGGGAAGTCCTGCCTCGTGTTTGCCAAAGGAACCCGACCTGCACAGCTCTTTCCGTAGCAGCCTCAGAGGTGTCCACACTGATCACCTGCAATGGGTGGCATTATCATCAGAAAGCAAGGAACTGATGTTATTGGAATTCATTTTTATTTCAGTGCAAGAATCATTTGATGCTCATGTAAAATAAATTGATTTTTCCCTAGTGGGAATTATTGTTCCAATGCTTAACATTTTCTATCCACAGGCTTAAATTCAGTGATATCACAATCTCTAAATAACTGTGAAAAGTCTCACCTTGACTTTATTTTTTCTTTTTGGAAAAGTTTGGTACAATAGGTCCTAAATTATACAAGAACACACCGAAGCAATAATATGACACAATAGGATCCTACCAAAGGAGTTAACTGTAAATACTCCAATGCTTCAACCAGGAATGATTTTTCTCTTAGTCCTTTCATTCATTTCTATATTAAAGCTCAGTTCAAAATGCAGCCCTTCTAGAAATCTGACTGAGCATAATGTAAATAGAAAAAGAAAGAAAAATCAATTTTGCAGTGGATAGACAGAACCAAGCTAGCTATTTCTCAATCTCTTTTGAACTGTACAATTTTTGTCAAGTTGTGTAACCTCTCCAAGAACCAGTGTCCCAACTACCATCTATCTATGTATCTGTCATCTATCTATCTTTTTGTCTGTATAGCTATTTATAATAACTACATAAATATAAATACAGATATAGATATATAATTATGTACATTTTTGCAAGGATTAAATAAGGTAATTTGGGTAATGTGTGCAAAATACATCATATATGGGAAGGGGAGCAAGTATGCTGTTCACAATGACCACCGCCTATCTGGTGGGGTCATCATCATGGAGCAGATACTTGCCACAGCCTGTTTCAGCCAGGATCTATACATGGAACAGTGGTCACTAGGAGGACTTATATGAACAGAACAGAGAAACAGGTCAGGAGGAAAGCATAGCTGGCTCAAGTTATAGCCAGGATACATTCATAAAATGTCACAGGTAGCACAATATGAATCCCATTCATAGAACCAATAAACAAAAATGGTAAACTGTTCATTTGGACTCCTATAAATGTAAGTATTCTATTAATGAGTATGTTATTTTTTAGACACCGTGTTTGTTGTTTTGCTTGTATCATCTCATTTATTCTTCATAATAACCCTATACAGTAGATATTAATCCATTTTTCAGATGGGAAAACTGAGGTTTAGAATGGTTGAATAATCGATCAAAATCTCAGAGTTTGGAAGTGTCTGCACTGTTGAGGGAAAACAGTTTCTTGATTTCAGCACATGGCTCTAATATAAACAAAGAGCAAAATCTGAGGGTAGAATCCATCACAGACCTCCCTGAAACCTACATTTTTAGAAAAGGATAAGTTTTCTTTCTCTGACTGGCTTATTTCACTTAGCATTGTGTTCTCTAGGTCCATGCACGCTGTCTTTTTTTTTACAGCTGAGTAGTATTCTGTTGTATAAAGGTACCATAGCTGTTTTATCCACTCATCTACTAACAGACACTTTGGAATCTAATGCACAAATTGAACTAAGAAGCAAAATAGAGACAGACTCAGAGAGATCAGGCTGGCAGTTCTCAGGGGAGGGTGCTTGTGGGAGGGTGCTTGGAACAGGGTGGAGAGAGCAAAAAAGAAAAAAATGGAGGAAAGTTATCTGCTGGAGCCAGAGAGACTTAGAGGGCTACCAAGATGGGTAGATGCCAGCACTGGGAACTTGATGCTTGCAGTTCTCTTGCCAATTCCCTCAACATTTCAAACACCATGGCCTGAGCTAAAACCTATTGCTTGGTGTCCATGTTTCCATGTTTCCACCTACAGGTAACTAGGGCATGCATAATGTTAATTGCCTGGGTCATAGAGCCTCCCAAAATACTTTTACTTAAATATTGAGATAAATTGAGGCAAAAATACTTTAGTTTAGCATGAATTACTCTGATAATGATTTTCATTTGCCTCTGTCTCCTCCATACACAGTAGTCTTTCACTAAGATTTTTTTAGGGGAATTTCTATACTTTCTGATATCTCATTAGCTTCTTACCTCCCTCACACTCTCTTTAGCTGTTCATGATTCTACACAAAGCAGACATTGCCATGCCCCTGCCACTACTCATGGCGTATGGCGTGCTAACTTTCTTGTAAGCCAATGAAACAAAGCAAAAAACTACAATTGGCAGTGTCAAATTACTTGTCAAAGATCATTTAATATCAATGCGATATTAAAAGTCATGATATACAGAATGAAAATTCCTCTTAGCAATATTAACTGGTTCACCTTGTCCACAACTTGATATATCATGTTTATTGATAGTGGAGCTTTCTCTGCACATTCTGATTGCACAGTGGGAAGAATGCAGACATGGGTGAAATGTAACGCAAAGGGCATCACAGCATCAATGGAAAAAGAGATTGGGAAGAATATTTCAAAGAGGTTTAATCATGTGTGTAGTCATTATTCTCTCGACAAGTATTTATTAGGTGTCTCTTACACTAACAGCATTGAGCAGTTTTTTTTTTGAAGTGCTGTAGCTATCAGGGTTAAGACATCTGTGATGTTTGTTAAATGCACTTTTCTTGGTTTCAACTTAGAATTTTTATTCAGTCTCTGGGGTTAGGGCCAATGAATTACCTCCAAGAGATTCTGATTCACTCTAAACTGAAAACTATTCTGCTGTGTTTAGGAAACATGAACTATTCTGATTGTGGAGAAAAATATAAGCCGGTTACAATTTGGGATAATTAAAATTCTATAGATTTGAGTATAGTAGACAATATTGGATTTTGGAAGTCAAAGGAAAGAGATTAACAAAAAAGTTTGAATGGATCAGGAAAGCACCAAATCCGGAGATAAAGGACAAAAAACAAAAACAAAACATAACATATGTTTGAAGGCATCAGAGCTTTGATTAAGAAGCCAAGAACTGTGGAATCAAAATATTAGAAAGAAGGGAACCCAACAGTCTACATGTTGCTTTTAACATCAGGATATTTGTTAATCTTTTTTAAAAAATAAGGTGAAATTCCTTAACATAAAATTATTAACCATTTTAAAGTATACAATTCAATAGAATTTAGTACATTCATAATTTTATGCAATTATCACCTCTATTAAATTCCAAAACATTTTCATCACAGTCAAACAGACCCTATACAAACTCAACAGTCACTCCCCATCCACTGTCCCCAGCCCTTGGCAACCACTAATCTGCTTTCTGTCTATATAAATTTACTTATTATAAATATTTCAAATTAATGGAATCCTAAAATATGTGTACTTTTGTGTCTGGCTTCTTTTACTTAATATAATGTTTTCAAGATTATCCATGTATAGTGTGTATCAGTACTTCATTCCTTTTAATGACTGAATAATATTTTATTCTATAGACATCGCATTTTGTTTATCCATTTATCAGCTGATGTTCATTTGACTTGTTTCCACCTTTTGACTATTGTCAACCATGCTGCTATGAACATTTGTGTGTAATTATTTGTTTGAATGCTGGTTTTCAATTCTTTGGGATATAAATCTAGAAGAATTGTTTGACTATACGGTGACTCTATATTTTTCTTTCTTTTTTCTTAACTACCCAACTATTTTCCAAAGTGGCTACATCGTTTTATATTTTCACATCTTTGCCAACCCTTCTTTTTTTTTTTTTTCCTTTTAATTGATAGCCATCCTAGTGGATGTAAAGTGGTATTTTATTGTGGTCTTGATTTGTATTTCTCTAATGATGAATGATGGTCATGTGCTTATTGGCCATGTTTATACCTTTTTGGAGAAATATTTATTCAAATCCTATGTTCATTTTTTAAATTGGGTCATTTGTATTTTTCTTATTAAGTCGTAATACTTCTTTATATAGTCTGGATACTACACTCTTATCAGAAACATGAATTGTAAATATTTTCTCCTGTTCTATAGTTGCATTTTTACCTTCTTGGTATTCTTTGATGCACAAAAGCATTTAATTTTGATGTCTGTGTTTTTTTTGTTGACCATTTTTTAGCATCTTATATTTATGATCTCACCTTTAACAGGAACCTAAGCAACAAAACAAATAAGCAACAAAATATAACCAAAGACATTGAAATAGAAAACAGGATGACAGTAACCAGAGGGGAGTGGGGAGGGAATTTCAGGGGGGAAAGGGAAGGGATAACAGGAACAAGTATTAAGAACACATGGACAAAAACTAAGGGGGGTGGAAATGGGAGGGAGGTGGGGAGCACTGTGGGGGTGGACTGGGATGGGAGTAAAAGACAGAAAACTGTACTTGAATAACAATTAAAATTTAAAAAAAGGAAAAAAATTATAAGAAGAAATTCTTTACCTAAAAAACTTAAAAAAATGTGAGGTGATGGATATAATAATTTACTAGATGGGAGAATACTTTATAATATTGTACATACTTATATCAATGATCATGATGTGCATTTCAAACATTTTACAATATGAATTGTCAATATACCTTAATAAAGCTGAAAAAAGCAACCAGAAGGAAGAATACACAAATTTTCAAATGATGAACAAAAAGACTTATAGCTAATTTCTGAATAGTGGAAGCCATAAAAATAAGTAATATTATTATAAAATTGAAATCCTATAACCTAGCAAAAATATCCTTATAAAGAGAAGAAGATATGAAACTGCCCAGATAGGATTTCTCCTTTGCAGCAATTCTGAATCCCGGCCTTGTACCTGATGCTAGGTCAAGGCTCTCCTTTTACTTACTCTTCCATTGGAACTCATTATCTTGCAGTCATAATACTCTCAAAAAGGAAAGATAGAACGAAATTTGATTAGGACAAAAGACACTTTTCTTCTTAAGGGACAACCTTTGAAATTCTTGATTTTATATTAAGTACTCCAACCATGAGTACAATCTTATTCCAAATAGCTGTTTCTTTGTGTCTAGAAGGAAACAAGACACTCTGCTGAAAATTTTCTCTTAAAAAATTTAAAAGATCAGGTGAAAGGAAACCATGAAAAGTAGGGTTGGTAGAGGAGCTTAACAGAAAGTTTGAAGTCCAAGAATCAAAGAGCATTAATTTTATGAAAGCAAAGCAGTTGCAAAGTTAAGTCTAAATATTCTACATTTATAATTACAAACAACTTTATTTTACAGATAAGTAAACAGAAACTCAGAGAGTTTAAACCACATGTTCAAGATCATTCAGCTATTTAGTGACAGAATTAAGAACTTAACACAACTTATACATATACTTTCTAGTGCATCACTCAGGGACTCATAGGTAGTGTGACTCATGTTGCTGAAAGCCCCCTGACCAAAAGCATCTTCCCCAGAGAACTCGCAGTGCAGCAAGGATTCATGTGAGTCCCTACAGGGTGTCTCCTAAAGGACACAGTTACTGTAAGTCTATGAGATATAATATGCTAAATTATTAAATCCCAATAATATTAGATAATTTATTTCCCTGAATTAGTTAACTTTCAGCTTTTGAGGATGGCCTGAAAGAATGGACCATAAGGCAGATGACTGTTGATACAGAGGAAATGGGATGATAAAAAGGCTAACTGTGGAAAATTGGTGTGGTATGAGGCAGGAGTTTGCACAAGAGGGCCAAGTATGAAGTTGCTAGGACAGGTGTGTTATGACATCTTTGGGGATATTAAAGGACCTGAAACTTAATTCTAAAGAACTGTTGTGCATTTTGTTTTTCAAGTTTTAATCTTCCATAGGTAGTTTCATATGTCACAAGACCTAATCTCATTAGAACTTAGCACAGGGCCCTAGTAGGACACCTCTGGTGAGAGAATCCTTATTTCAAAATGATCTCTGAGATACTTTATGCCTTTCTGGCAGCCACATACTTACATGCCATAAACATACCCCATGATGTTCCAGGCAGGACAATGACATTTATAGCCAACCTGGTCAATGGACAGCAAAATGGCTAATGCTAAATGAGAGCAGAATCTCTTCATGGGAAGTCACCTGAGAGCATTGTGATATTTGTGTTCACAGGTTTAGCAAAGATGCTTAGAGCTAGAAGAGTATCCACTATCACTTAGGCCCTATTCTCTTGCTTTCAGAAGAAGCCTGAAGCCCAGATAATGTTAAATCATATGTTTTTGTCAGAGAGAGAGCCTGAACCCAGAACTCTCAACTCTTAGTTGAAGATTCTTTCAGCAGTATCAATTTAGTGGTTCCTAAGTGTGGTACAAGGACCCCTGAAAATTCCCTAAACCTTTTCAAGAAGTCTGTAAGATGAAAATGTTTTTATATTAATGCTAAGGAATTATTCTTCTGTTATGCTTTCTTTTTCTCCCAAGCATATAATTAAACTTTCCAGTGTCTATATGGCATGTGATGACATCTTCATGCTTGAGTATTTTTGTGACTTAAAATTTTTCCCAGATTAATTTATATGTCCAATATCAACAGATACAATTTGGGGCTCCCTCAATAATTTTAAAGAGTGTCAAGGATCCCAAAACTAAGACATTTGAGAAACACTGTTATAGGTGAAGAATGTTGTTCAGTTGTTATTATGACTAAGGCCAGTGTGGAAAGCTTTCTTTGCCCTCAGAACAAAAGGTTCTATCCTCCTAACTGTGGTGTAAACTGTTCCTAAGAGAAAAAGGCCTTATATGATTGTAACTGGTAATTGATTCACAGAAGAGGTGGGTTAAGAGGTGGGTTTTAAAGGATGAGAATTTCAACAGATAGTAATCTGGAGGCAGAATGTTTCTGGACGAGGGAAAAATATGAGATACTCCAAAGCAGCAGATCAGGGAGCACATTGTGACAATAACCCACTCTCTTATGAATAGGAGCAGCAGCGGGGAAAACTGTGAATGTGAGATGAGATTAAAGTGTGAGGAGGCTTGAGAACCAGACAGAAAACCATGGACTTTTTAATGCCCATGATAGCTCATTCTGCAGATGAAAGAAAAACAATAAACTCTCCACTATAAAGAAAGTTACTAGTAGGCAGAAATTACTAACAAGGCAGTCTTCCTTAACTCTTCTTCAATTATATTAATTAAAAGTAAATTTTTTTCAAAACAGCATATAAAAAGTCAAAAGGAACTCTATGGGGATGTGGATAAAGAAACATCAAAATCTGATAGTTGAGATCTATCTCTGATCCTGACCAGCTACTGGACAACAAAGCAAGGATGTTTCCCTCACTGGGTACCAGTAGCCTCACAAGTCACATAACAATAATCCCCACATACTCCCCACAAGAAAAAGAAAAGAAAAATACAGTGTGTACCTAAATAGCAGTCAGGCTTTGAAGATTATAAGACGACATATAAAGTCATAAAACATGTAGCTATCAGAATTTGTGTTGTCAATCTCCACGAAAGGCATTGAAACATGGCAGGCCCTTAAATATTAATATGCACAGGCATGAAGAAACCACAGGCCCTTTTTGCTTTGTCAGTGAACAGAAAGGGTACAACCTTTCTTAATGTCATGCCTCCTTCCTTGGGAAGATCGTGGTGAAAAAATAGAATAATAATAACCTTTCTTGATTCTATATTAAGATTTATAGCAGAATGAGTACACTGGTAGTTTAAGAAATCCTTCTAATTGTAATTCATTGAATTGATGTTT
This sequence comes from Carollia perspicillata, assembly GCA_004027735.1. Lineage (NCBI taxonomy): Eukaryota > Metazoa > Chordata > Mammalia > Chiroptera > Phyllostomidae > Carollia > Carollia perspicillata. The sequence continues at coordinate 16,783 of PVKM010005912.1, read as the reverse complement.
TTGATGATACATATGTATGTTAAAGATTTAGACAAGCAAAAAACAATATTTAGTTAGAAGTATCCTTAATTTAAGGATAAATCTAATTGAGTAAAGTTATGGTTTAGCAGAATGAAGTCCTATCAGAAATTTTCTTTTTGACAGAAGAAAAGGTAACAATATCAGAGGAAGGAATGGGAAATGGAAATGTGGATGATGGGTCCTTGATCCTTTCCATCATTTTTCCAGGCCTTTATAGTATGACTACTTTTGTCCTCTATTTATTAGGGATTATGTTATGTGGAATTAAGAACGAAGTTAGCTGGTCATTTTCATGGTGATCTGTGATTAAAGAAAAGAATCCTTAAGAATCAAAAATTTGTCTGTAGAATAGCAGTGTGGTGGTCGGCAAATGTCCCATTTTGAGCTTGCTCAAGTCTCACAAACTAAGCAGTGATTATACCAGGTCAGCGGTGGTCCAGCTGGTTCCAGCATTCTCTTTCTTGCTAGAATCCATGGTCTAGTTCTGGCAAACACTTTCACTCACCTAACATCTTTTAATGCACCCACAAATATTACAAAGTATAGTCATAGATAGGTTTTGAACATCCAGATATCACCCAACTATTTCGATGAGTCTTTCAAAGCCAAATATTTTTTAAAGTAGACCAAGAGGTTGCAGCCGGTAGCTGGTGAACGCACCTCTGACATTGTAGACTAGTTAGAAACTCAGTGGGATTCTCATTCCTCTAAAGAGGTGTAGTCATCACTAGTGCTATTTTCCAAATATTCCCAATTCTGTTTCCATGTGCATGGTAAGATTACATTTGCCAGGTCCTTAGGCGTGGTCATGAAATGTGAGCAAAAGAAACTTTAATTAATTCTGGGCAGAAGCTGTAATCACAAGTGCATAATTTGGCACAGCAATTTTTCCATATGCTATGGTGACCACACCAATCCAGACAGTGGCAGTTCCGTGTCAGCCTGTTCCTTAACTAAGGATGAAACACAGCATAACCTCCAGCTGACAGAGAGTGGACATTAGATTGGGGGAGAAAGAAACCTCTTTGTCACTGAGATTTAAGGGCTGTTTGTAACCACAGCATAATGAAGCCTATCCTATCAAATTGATAGGGACAGAGGTCAGCAGAACAGGAGACAAAGTCAGTGTCATGGAAAAACAGGAGGATGGTTAAGGTCAAGTGGGAGAATAACACAGAATTTGACATCAGACCAATTTAAGTTGTAACCTCTCCACCACTTCCTGTGTGATCTTGGGAATGTTCCTTAACACCTCTGAGCCTTTTTCCTCATCTTTTGTTTTGAGAAATAAATTAATATATGTAAAATGATTTCCCCAGTATCTATCACATTACAGGTATTCATTACATTTAATTTAATCTCCCATCTTCCCTGCATACACACACACAATCACCCAAGATCACACCTTATAGAAAAAATTGAACCCTCTTGTATTTATAACTAGCCATGGGTAAAACTCCCTTTCTGACCACAGGTTAGAGAACATTGCTGAAGTAAGGATTTTCTTTTGCTGCTCTTAATGCCCTAGGGTCAAGGTTCCTAGATAGATATTTAGTTGTGTACACTGTACAGGTCAAGTCATTATGAGCCCAAGGAGCAGATGAATTATACAGTACAGTTGACCACTAAATCAACACCATGCAAGAGGCAATCAGGACAGGCAATCACTCTCCTTGGGCCAGGCTAGAATGCAAATGAAAGGGAGAGAGCAGGTCAAAGAAGATTGAATGTTGCTGAGAAAGTCAGTGAAAATAGCTGACTCCTGGCTGGTGCAGCTCTCAGATCAGCTTCCTAATGTAACTTTGATCTGAAGAGGAACCATTAAATCTGAAAGTACCTTGAATATGCATGGGGTACCACCTTGCCACAGAAAATCATAGGTATTAAAGCTTTTTACAATATAATGTTTTGGAGGAAAAAAAAGGAAACTATCAGCAAGCAATTTTCAAAGTATGCAAATAAGCTAAGTTGATTGGTAATGAAGGAGAATAAATAATAATGCTCCAACTATTCCCCAGCTAGATGATTAGACCACAACTAGGACAAGTATTCATGAAGGTTCATAATTGTGTTACCTTAGGTTTATAGAATGACTCATGAGATGCCCTTTTTGCCTTTTTTCTTCCCCACTATATATTTCATGACTGGTAATTTATAATATATCTGCTTTAGGTACTGAAAAGTCTGTTGTCACTAGGGACGATCTTGTATGCAGATATACAGGAAGGTTGTTATTAATAGGGTGCTGTAAAAGCCTACTCATTCAAAATATGAATTTATCTTTTGCAAACTAGCCTAAAGTTAGTTTATAAAACTCTTTGGGTGAAATAATATCCTCTTTGCTCTTTGCAGGAGTAAAACATTAAACAAAGTCAATACTTTGGTAGGAATTTAGGTTGCCTTTTGGAGAGAAGCTGCAGAACCCTCAGCTGCTTTAAGTAAGACAAAATCGAGAGGTAAGAGTTTCAAAGACAGTCCACTTCTCAGGGGCCCAGCTAAGACTCCAAGTACTCATTCTTCATCAGCCTCAGTTTTATGTCACATATAGATTTCACAGGCAAACTAGCGAGTGAACTTTTTAAAAGAGGGGTGAAGGGTAGTAACTGAGGTGGAAGAGGAGTAAGTGAAAATATTTAACTTCCATTTAAATTTTGTATTTTACTTTTGTTCCTTTGCTTGCAAAGTACGTGATTTTAGACTTGCTCTTCAAAATCATCTCAGCATCTTGAATCTTGTGCCAGATTTATATTGCAACAATTCTTGGTATGTATAAAATATTTGAATAAATGTTTGCAACCTGCAAATAAGAATGCAGAAGGTGAGAAGATGAATCTGGTTCTTTTTGTGGTTGGAGATGAGAAAGAAAATGAAATGCCTCCTTTGCGGTTCTTACAGCCAGAGCTATGTTTACTTTGTATCCTCTTTCCCTTACCAAGAAAGTCCAGGGAAGGTCATGCTTCTTGGGTCTTGTAAAACATTTCAGTAATGGCAACTGTAATTCACACCTTGATTTAACCCGAGTCACTGGAGAGTATGATGGATTGTGATGGCTGCACATTCAAAAGGTTTTTTCCAAGGTTACCTGGTGCATGTTAATGTTCAGTTCATTCACAACACTTATGAGGTAGAGGACGAAGCTTTATTAAATATTCTGTAGCTTTAACCAATGTTGTAAGATAATCTGCACCCTTAGGGGAAGCCTCAAAATTTGCTGGAAGGCAAGGGTCACGTTTGGCTCAAACACTGTAGGTCGTCATGTGTATATGTCTCACGGAGGGCTAAGAAAGGGCATTTCTCACACGTGTCGTCATGTAGGCGTTGAGTGTACTCAGGAGCTCTGCAGATGGGCACAAGAGACGCCATCTGCAAAAAAGCGAGACAGATTTCTGAAAGACTAAAAAGCATACATCATCCCACAATATTCGGAATTAAATTAATTCCATTAATTACGATGTTTTTACACAAATGGAACACAGCCTGGCTAGAATCAGGGATCTTTGCCTTGTATTAGGGGAAATGACCTAGTTTTCCATGTTGGCTGGGTTACTTTGATGTGGGTTGTCTTTTCCTAATTATGCTCTTCTGTTGTGCATTTCTCTGTCAGGGTCCAAAGAATGCCAAAAGGATGAAGGAAAGGGTGAGCTGTTTCTCAGCATGAACAGGGTTTATAACCCTTATTTATTTTGGCCAAAAGCTGGTTAATTCTGGCTTGTCTAATATGTAGAAGATTTCAGAAAGAAAGCTGAAAGCAATATCCTCTCCCCGCACACTGGGACAAGACTCTAGTTTCATGGAACTGTAATTGGAGGTCAAGACAGATAAAAAGAGTTCATTCATTTAACATTCAATATCTAATATGTGCTGGGTACAGAGGAAGATATCTGCCTTGGCTTAACATCCATTCCAGGATAGAGGATCAATAACAGGTATTTTCATACTTACATAAAATATTTAGCATTTCAGATACAGTTGCGATGAAAAGTACTAAGCAAGTGCAAAGCACAAATTAAAATTCAGTGGTCTAAGGTCTCTCTGAGACATTTAAGCAAAAGGACCTAAAGCAAGTGGGAGAAAAGAACAAGCAATCAAGGAGAAAATATTCCTGATGGATGAAATTGCAGGCCAGCCCAAAGGCCCTGAGATGGCAATGTGTGTGTGCCCTTCCATTCAAGGGACTGCAGGGAGGGCTTTGCAGTAGAGCAGTTGGAGTGTAAAGGGACAGGGGCCTGGCCCTGAGTGGGTCTGCCCAGGGCCAGTGATAGTGCATGGGTTCTTGACTTCGTGTAGGAAAGATTTCACAGCACAGATTCAGGTGACTGTGATGATCCATTCATGAAAACCAGGGAGAGTGAAACAAGAAGGGTCTTAGCATGGAGGAAGCAACGGGAGAGCCTAGGATGGGCTGCCTTATCTTACTGGGAACTCAGAGAATAGAAGGCATTGGGAACAGGTTCACAGGATCAGCCTGTGACCAGCTGCCAGCTCCCTATTGCCTTGCACTTTAAGAGATGAGTGTTTGAAACGAAGGAATTGTGAGGAGAAGAAGGGAAAGAGTGGTGTGGGTTGCTCCCCGGAGGGAGAGCACATGTACTGGGTTTTTTTGTCTTGAGGCGTTTATCTCTTTCTAGCAATCTAAGGGGAATATAAGGGGAGGTCCCAGTGGAGGGTTTTAATAGAATATTCATCAGTTTTCCAGGTGCACTATTTTAGGGTCATGGCCTTTACTGATTGGTCTGTGACAGGGTGGGGTGGGGGGTGTCTTTAGTCATTGCAGTTGGTCCTGGCATCGCCCACCTGGTTTTGCTGCTTTTCTGGGCCTGGAGCTGAAATGCAGCTGAGGCCCAGGTGTTACCTCCAGGGAGGAAGGGACAGGGGAGGAAAGGTTGCCCGGGTGGTGAGGTCCTTCTTTTGCCAGTTTTGCCCACTGCCAGGCACTCAGGTTCTTTCCCCTGGTGACCACGTGCACCTGGCCGTAAATGGCATGCCCGTTGTGTTCAGGTAGTGAGATCCTAGGAAAAATTTTTTGGCAAGTAGAATTTTTTGGCAAGTAGTTTCCTATTCCACTTGCCAAAAAATTTTTCCTAGCATCTCACTATCTTGTCCCAGGAGATGACTCTGGAGTCTAGTTGGTAAGGAGATTCTGTAAGGATTTCTAGACCAATGAAGATCTCTGGCAGGATCTGGCTTTCCTAATTGTCCAGTTGAGAATCTAGCAGAATGGGCAAAAAGGGAGGCAAGGCAAGCTCTTAGAATGCTGTTGTCATAATCCAGGCCAGAGATAGATGGACTACAGAGACAGAGAGACTAGGTTGGCATTTACTTTGGCAGTTACAAATTATGGTCTACGGGACAATAGTAATAAGAGGATAAGCAGTTTACATGAATGATCTCAATAATAGTATTACACTATACAGTATACAGCTGAGAAAGTTTTACATCTTAGTTTCTTTATCTAGGTATGGGGAAAATAGCACTATTTATTATACCTACTAGGGATATGTGAAGACAAAGTGCAATAATCCTGACACAGAATACATGATCAAAACAGGATGACAGTGATTATTGTTATAGGATTTGGTTAGGACAGACAAAATTATGTCCGTGTACTCTACCTACCTACGAATGTGGGTTCATGAAACTGGTATTCTTCATCATCCACTTAATTCAGTTCTACATCAAGAAAAAGAGTTAACACAAGTCTGAGAAGCAGACTTTCTATGTTTAATAAAAGACTCCTTTAGAAAAACCTTTTACAGCTTTTGCCTAGAGCAACTAGTATCTCCATTCATCTGCCCTGTTATTTGTCTCTTATTCTTATTTTCTCCTCAGAGCTGTTTCTTTCAAATCCTGGAATTCTATTTCTTCTCACTCTTCTGGGGTAAAGTTTATGATTCTCCCACACTGCACACAATTTCCTTCTGCAATAAAGCCTTTTGTATAGTATCATACCATCCTACCCAGGGTATCATCCAAGTCCTCAGCTACTCCCTAGCTGGACACTGCCTGTATTTCCTCACCTTTGCATACTGTCTGAATTATTTCCTCTGGAATGGCTTCCACATTCTTGTAGACAACACTGAGTCTTCTACTGATTCTCCATACCATGGTGAACTCTCTGAACTTGGAAATGAAAATACATTTTAGACATCTTCTTCATCAGATACACTACAGGCTTATTACACAGGGAGGCAGCTCTTACACAAAGGTGCCAGGAATGGAACTCTATACCCTTCCCTCCACCCAGAATTAGAGGATAGGCCTCTGACCACTCAAGGCAGAGTAGGCAACTCAAAAACATTCACCATCAAGCACTTTATTAACAATAACTACAGCGATAGCAATAATGGTTTTACATCAAGTCACTAATGCCATAGGTCATAAACAACTTAGAATCTTTGTTTAGATAAGGTTCTAATGATATAAGGGCAAAATGATTTATGATTTTTTATTTTTGTTTCTGATTTTTCCTTGAAAGGACTGTCTAATGTTGCCCTCGAATAACATTATTTTCCTGACATATTCATTCCTAAGACTAGATGGAAGATGGCCTCTAACCCTACATATTAAAGAGTAAGCAGAGAGTGGTTGGACACTAATACACTCACTCAGACCAACTGCTAACACAGCCACAGACTTCGCTCACTGCTTGTTTAGGTGCTGATAGAAATTAAGGGAGTTGAGAAGGAAAAATGTGGGTGGCTCTGGGTTGGCCTCTACTCTAGTCAATAGCATCAGCCCTATAAATGGCCGAAAGACAAAAACTACTAGGACCTTTAGATTCAGAATTTCCCTGGGGAAAACAGGGATTCCAATCCCCAAGGGACTTCAAATATCAGCCCAGAAGAGTATGGTCCCCATTGGATGCCTTAACCACATACGGTCCTCAAACACTGCCACTGCTGCTGCTGCAGATTCCAGAGTGTGTTGTCCTCTTTCCTTGGTTTCTAATATTGTCTTGGCTTAGTCAAGGCACACCCACAGGATGGCAGCAGCACCGCATCTCCAGCCCACTGTATGCACTAATGTTCCCCAGTGCCATGCCACAGGGGCCACCTGCTCAACATTTAGAGCAGCTTCTCCAGGTAGATGTAATGCCCCAAACTTCCTTTAGGACATTCAAACCTCACTTACCTCAAACATTCTCATGTTTCCCTCCAAACAACCTCTGCTTTTGTCAGATAGACCAATCTGCTTTTCTCCTGACACTTTGTTGATCCCCATCTCCATCCTCATCTACTTCCACTGGGAGTATCTTCCTTTCACCACTGCTTTAAATTCTGCCCAACACTGAAGACACAATTAAGGCCCATCTTCCACATGAAACCTCTGGGGACACTCTAATCATCGGGGTTATTACAATTACAATTGCTGCTTTGCAGTTGAGTAATTAATTGCCTTCTCTCTGTCTGCTGTGTCTTAATCTTATCGATGGGGTTGAGAGACCCTTGAGAAAATGATCCAGGGACTTCTCTACTGCTTTGTTCAATTGTAAGCACAGAGTTGATGGTCAACATTGTGGTCATACTGTTGGGCCAATGTCTTGTATAACATGAAATAGAGAACAGGATTTTGACTTCAGTATTAGAGAATGCAAAGGTATTTTGTGCTTCTTCTTATCCTTATGCCAGTCCAAATTCTCCATACAAAAAGAAAGAATTAGGCTCCCCCGTTTGTCTGCTAAAATTGTAGACTAATTCAAACTCTGTTCTATGCAAAGACAGACTACTTGACTTTCAGAACTGAATGGTAGTTCTATATAATCTAAACCCTTAGGAGAAAACTGAAGCCCAGAGAAGTAAAATTTCTTGATTTACTTCACAGAGATGGTAGGATGAAGACCAGATCCTAAGCCTTTAGAATTCCTAGCTAGAACTCCTGAGTGAATCTCACATATTGTCCCTTTGCATATTGTCTTTGGAGTCTTGATGGTAACAATAGAAAATAGTTCGACAAATATTGATACCTTCTGAGTATGCTCTATGTGCTCTACATTGTGAGCTCTGTGCTAGGGTTTGAGAGTCCAAAAAAAAGAGGAAATAAAAATAACATAAACTGCACTTTACACTCAAAACTCTCTATTCTCTTCTAAAACAATGTTCTTAGCCTTCTTTAAAGTTTTTGTCACAAAACACATTGAGAATATCATTAATAGTATAGACTTAAGAAAAGGCATATGTGCATAAACCAACAAAAACTGTGCATAATTTCAGGGTTTTACAATGCTCTTAAACCTTTAGGTTATAGCCCCTGTTCTGAAACCCTGGAAAGCTTTCTCTCCACATCCGCAAAAGTAGAGCTTTGGTTTTATAAGTTTCAGAGTCCAAGTGATAACCCTCGCCTTTTTTTTCTCCCTTTTGAGTGTCTGGAGGCGAGTCTACAATCACAGCTTCATCTCCTCCCCACATAAAAAGCACTTCCCTGAGAAACTCAACTCTAGAAGTCACACTGGATGAATGGCTCAATCAGGCTCAGCAGGGCCCAGGTCATGCTCTGAGTTGATCAGCTTTTCTCTGCCTTACCTTTGCCACTCAGAGAAGCTTCCCTATTATTCTGCCTTTTTGGAAAATGCACAGTCCCATTAGGGTCCCAAGAGCAGAATAAGTTCTTGTATCATTTCGGCAGGGCAGGGCTGAGGGGGCTGGGCCTCAGACAATACTGATGATAGGCCTATGGGTGTCCTAAGTGTGGCTCTGGAATAAAAGATGCAATGAAAGGAGGACTTCTATCTTAAGCCATATATCATGGAACTTCCTCAGGCAGGAGAAAGTGAGAGACAGATGGTGATGAACAGGCAAATGCACCCATAGTGACAAAGCTTGAGTGGGAGGGTGTGAGGAGGCAAACACCATTGACAGCAGCAAACAAAGGGAAAAAGCCCATGCTTTGGAACTTACATGTGGCGAGTCAGGGTCGGAGATAGAAGATGGTACTAAATGACAAGAGACTAGCTCTCACAAAGTGTGGAACCAAGGATAGCCTTTCCTTAGCAGACAGAGAAGATCCTACCCAGTGAAGAAGTTAATTGATGGGAATCATCTCGGATAATATTACAGAGACCCATACATATGCTTTATAAATTACCTTATCCTTTATCCTTTGGAATTACCTTAACCTTATCCTTTGGAAATTACAAAAATGAGGCCCCTTTGAATGGTCTGCAGGGAATATGTCCAAGTCTTCTGCATGCCTGAGGTAATCACATGCTGGCTGCGTAACATAACCAAGCCTCCATCATTAAGAAAAATATGGAAAATCAGCCGTCTGTACTGAGCACTAACACCAAGGAGTAGAAACAGCACTCTAGCAGGACCTCCTACCTCTTATCAGCTAGGTGCCACACTATTTTGCCCAGGTGTGAGCACTCAGTAGCTCTCTGTCTCTTCTAGCTACCTGGCACCTGATGCCACCAATCAGGAAATTAAAGGGCCACACAGTACAGTGGTCCTCACTCTGCCACTGCTCAGATCCCACTCCCATAGTACATGATGCAGTTGTGTAGACATGGGTCAGGCTTCAGTGGTTTTAAATGCCTTCCATTTGATTCAAAGGACTGAGAACATCTGGTTTAGAATCTCCAGAAACCATCAACTTTCTGCATTCCTTCCTCATTCTAATTTTTTTTCTTTTTTAGACCTACTTGTCAGCTTGTATAGGAATTCTTTCTTTTCTGTGGCTAAAAAGAGAGAGAGAAAAGTTTCTGATAAAAAGGTAAAGAAAAAGTGAGATTCTGAGCCAGGGAAGGGAGATGAAAACCAGTGATTGAATATGACCAGAAAGAAAAGGGGTGAGGAGCAAAAGGCATAATGAGGGGCTGTATTTTAGGTTCAAGTCTATCAGTCAGGGATACGTTAGACCATAAAGAGTCTCAATGGTAAAACACCAGAAAATGACAAAACAGTTATTTTTCCCAAAATAAAAGGATGTATTGTGGGGTGGTGATTATAGCCAAAAACCTATGAAGATCTTGAATGCTGAACTGGCAGAGGCCAACAGAAGGTGTGACATCTCCCTAAAGGATGTACAAGGAGAAAGAAAAGTGGTTAAAATACAACAATGATAACGAAAACATGTACTGCCTTCTGACTTCCACATGTTCTTCAGAAGACAAATAACTCCTCAGTTTATGCAACTGGGAAATGTCATTCCTTGCAAATGAACAGCAGCATCATACAGGAACCTAGTAAAACATAGTATGATGAATAAAAAGGACAGCATAATCTTTGGGAAAATATATAGTAATATGAAAATGTTTTGTAATAAATTGCTGTAATAGCTAGCAGTTTGAATTAGAATAGCAAATACTTTGTTATAGATTACTTACATTTTCTTTTTTATCTCTCACATATCAACAGCAAATGCCGGTTTGAGACTTTTATGGCACCTTCTGGCTAAAGATTGCACTTCCATCACTGGAGAAATTTTTATCAGATTTATTTATTAAGCCTGTATCTGCAGTTGACTCTATGCAATGTACAGACTTAAATAAATAAATAAAACCTTGTTAAAGCAGTCCTGCCTTCAGAGACCTTACATATTATGGTAAATATTCCTGCTGACATATATAGAATGCTTTTCGGTTGTGATTCACATCGGGAGAAGAAAAATATGCCCTTGCCTGCAGCAGAAAAATACCTCAATAATTATACAACTGAAATGGATGACCATGCTCGTCAACTTGGCATTTCTCAAGTACAGAGCAGTGGAATGCAGAAGGGGAAGTGAACAAGTCTAAAAATTGGACTTTGCCCTAAATTAGCCCACAATCTGGTTGGAAGGAGAAGAGGTAAGCACATACAAAAAGATGAGTGATTCCTATGTAGCATTTCTAAGTGGTCGTCGAGTGATCCAGATCGTGAATGCTACAGTGGTTTGGAGGATAGTGCATCACCAAACTAGGGCTTTTTAGCAAAGTAAACTGTGTACACCAAAACTAAGAAAAGAAAACATTCTAATGAAAAGTTTTATGGTGTCCAGTTATACCTACTATTATATTAACTTCTTATAATAACTCTTTGAAGTAAGTGTAATAATCTCCAGTTTATGGATGAGCAAACTGAGACTCAAAGAAGTTAGGAAGCTTCCCTGAAGCCACACACATTAAGTCTCAGAGCCAGGATTCAGGATTGGTACCAATGGAAGTACATCCCTGAAGTCCACAATGAACGTGTTTTAAAGCAGCTGGCCACAAAATGACACTGTTTAGGCATATCTTCTGACTGCAATGAAAGGCAAGACCCTTTTCATCTTATTCAATACAACCTGTTCTTCATCCTGTTTTGCTAATCCAGTTGGGAATATCTAATGCTCATAATAAGATTAGCCACTCTCTCCACTTGCCAAGTTCATGATTATTCAGTAGCAGCAGCAACAGAAGTAGCGGGAAGACTGCTTGTTCAAATCAAATCTCATGTGAAAGTCCAATGCATAACATGGCACACTTTTTCCTGTCTCTGGCTCTCTTGTTGTCTGAGATTAAAATTTCTGAGAGAAGTACCAATGTTCATTAGTTTGGTATTTTGGCTACTGCAAAATAATCATATGCACACACACACATAGTAAAGGGGTGATTACAAAGTCTAACACAGATTCACAGACCGACAGTGCAGAAAGGAATTAAATATTTTTATAACTTTTTCCAGGGGGAAATGTTTTGTTAAGTTTATTTATTTATTTTAGAGAGAGAGGAAGAGAGAGAGGGATATATTGATTTGTGGTTTCAGTTATTTATGCATTCATTGGCTGATTCCTGTATGTGCCCTGACTACGGACTGAACCCACAACTTTGGTGTATTAGGACAATGCTCTGACCAACTGAGCTACCTGGCCAGGGCTCCAAGTGGAAAGGGTTTTTAGTCTCCTGGGAGTTAGCACTGTTAGACTAACTATATAGTTATATATATAGTAATATAGAGAGTTATATATATATGGTATATAACTATAGTATATAAATGCATATATTAATCATGCTTCTTTGTTCTTACATTTAGACAATGTTCTCGGAAACTCGCATTGGCTCTTTAAAGTTTTAGTTTCTGGAGATAATATATGTTTTTGTCTCTTTCTGTGTCTTTGTTGTTATTTTAGTAAAAATTTAGGAGGTGATCCATCAGTGGCAACCAGCCTGACACCATTTTAAACTGAAATCCAGTGAACATTTAGTTTGATTGCACTACAAATGTTTCAAGTTCATGAGATTTTCCTCCTGTCAAGCGGTTCTCTTCTTCCCATTAGACGTATTTAGGTACAAATGGGTGACTTGATGAGCAATGGAAAATAATTTATTCCATTCCAGTTTTGAATATGACAATGGTAAAGTCAGACACATGCCCTGCATGCCAACCTGCAATCCAATAAAAAGTTAAATGCTTGAATTATTAACAGAGAGCAAGGAATGAAGAGCAGAATGGAGACATTTATAATGAGGGGACAACTCCCAGCATAATAGAGTTACTAATTTTTGGACCATCCCATATGCATATTCCCTGCAGTTTTCATAGCTGGTAAATTGTTTGTCACTGGGACTCATTTTGAAACCACTTTACTATTTATTCTCATTTGCATCAACAGTCAGAGCAGTTGTGGATAGCAACATAGAATTTTAAAAAATAATAAGTAAAGCTCAAGCTTTATGCTCAGACAAACCTTGATTTGAATTTGCATGCTGACTGTGACTTGCAGCGTGAGAGCTGATGAAGCATCGCTGCCCATAGAAACAGAATCGCTTAGGGTGACCAGGTCTCACTTCCCTAGCATCCAGCCCACTTTTTCCTTATGATAGTTGTCTCTTTCCATAAGCATGCTTTTCTTTGTTCTTGATTACAGAAGTAATACAGATTAATTTGATAGGCATTTAAATACGGATAGGCAAAAGGGAGAAATTAGCACCAAGAATGGCTACAGTCAATACGATACATATGAAAAATTTTCTATATGTATTTAACAGTACATGAATATGTTCTATATTATACAAAATGGATCCCATTGCAGTACCTTGTGTTGGCTTTTTTTAAAATTTAACAATATATTATGACTACTATCCCATGATAATAAATAAATGACTACATGCATCATGAAAGCATATTATTTCACTATATACATATATAGTTTTTTATTTGTTATTTGAGGTAAAACATATCTGGAAATCTCCAGAAAGGAAGTCTATAGGTTCTGGACCCAATTCCAAAGTGTGTGTTGTGGGGGGGGGGGGATCACCACACCAACAATTCTTACACCTATAATTCATCTCACTTTTGACACTATCTACCTAGAAATAGCATCAGATCCTACGTGTTAAGAATTCAGTCTCGCTTTCTCCCAAATACACTTTAGAATTCAGTTACAGCTTCAGGTGGTTACCTGTGCTTCCAACACGAGCTGTAGATCAGAGAGGCCTCCTCTTTAGGTATTATTAATTTGCTAGAGTGGCTGGCTCACAGTGTTACTGAATAGACCTGTGGGGGAGGGGCAGATACTGTTACCAAAACAAACCCCCTTCCCTGGGGTCTTTCTGTACTATCTTTCTTTGCTTGTTGCCCTTCAGAATTGTGGCTCTCATTGCCAGTTTGGTGAAAAGGAAAGGAACTATTTATTCAAAAGTTATACAGATTTAGAGTAATGGCAAAATATTGCCATTAAAAATCTCGAAGTCCTTTAAAACACCCACCAACACATATAGTCCTTCCTTTCTTCCTTTGCCCAGTCAGGCCAGTCAGGGGTACTGTATCTCAGGAAAAAAATAGAAGTCAGTAGCTCGGCTAGGCTCCCGGTTCCTCCCAGTAATCAGTGCTCAGCTGGCAGGCCTCCCATGGTTCCCAGCACCACCAGCTACGTTGCCAAGATCTCCAGTTCTTAATCCAAAACCACGTGGCACCCTCTCATGGCCCACCAGCAAGAATCCTTTCACCCCTTTTCTTCCTTCATGGCTCTCATATTGTCCTGTTCCATAGTCCTGCATTGTCTCTCTGCATTCTTTCAAAATGCTAAGTGAGAGTTCTGCATGGTTGTTACATCTTGCTTTTCTGCTTCCTAAGCCCCATGGTCAAAGGCGGCCCCTCTCTGCCCCTCAAACCCTGCACGGCTTAGGTTAGAACCTGCATGGCTGCAGTGCCTGGGTTTGAATCCTGGCATGAATCTTCTTCCATTGTTGCAGAAAAATAAACTCCGACATGATGTAGGGTCAATGGAGTGAGTGCTTTATTAATGCATGCAGACCCAGAGAAGACAGCCTCCAAATTCTGGGCGCTGAGGAGGGCTCAGGCGGGTGGTTAAATACTCTTGTAGCAAGGCAGGAAGAGGTGAGGTCACATGGTACAAGCAGGAATGTGGAAGCCAAGGATACAGAAGCAGAGGGCAGTAATTATCCGGGGCCGGGACAAAGAGATAGCAGGAGATTGGAGATTAACTGAGTCTGAGACAGGGAGTCAACTAGTCAGCAGGTGGTTGTCTGGAGCCTGGGGGCCAGCAGGGAGTTATCAGAGGTCCGGAACAGGGTGCCAGCTTTAACTTCTATTACACCATAATCCCATTTCTGACCCCTCCCACAGTCAGCTACACCTGCCAGTACTCCTGTATTTTTCTGGCCTTTCTGGGCTGCAATAATAAGTCCAGGCAGGTCCGGCCCTGTAGCATGGATCGAACCATTTCCAAGCTCTCAAGTAGGCACTGTTAAGGGGAGCTGCCTCCCAGTTACATCATGGATCAAAGTCATGCCCATCTCCTTAGCTAGCCTGCTATTAGTAAGCAAAATAACCATTTTTGCATATCGGATATAAAGCTGGCCAGCTGTCAATATGCAAAATAACTCTCAATGGTCCTGCTCCGTTTGTCCCATCCCCCAGTCCAGACTTGTGGGGGTGGGGATATCCTATATATATATTTTTTATTTCCTGGACACTCTGATTCAAATCCTGGGCCTCATTTCAAATCCTTCATTTGGGGGCCCTTGTCTGCACCCTGTTACAACAAGACTTAGAGAAACCTTTTGCTACTAGATCATCAGTTTATTATTAAAGGGTTGCTTTAAAAAAGAAAAGACAAAAACCTAAAATGGAGTTTCTTATGTTAAGCCCCACGGCACAAAACTGAGACCTAACTTAATTACAGTTTTGGCTCTCCCAGAAATGAAATCTTAAACCTTTCAATTAGGAATCTCTTGATAGGTTAGTGAGGTAGTCTGCCTGAAAGAACTCTGCCATCCTCTATAGGAAAAAAAAAAAGTTGCAGTAACCAATCTGCTGTTTTTGCTTAGTGTAACTTCCTTATTCTCACTCCTCTCAGCCAATAAAAGTCTTTCATTTGTAACAGGTCCTCAAAGCTCCTTTCTCTCTGCTAAACTGGATGCTGCTTGATTCAAATAAATTTTGCTTAAATAAACTTAAAAACTCTAATATGCCTCTGTTTATCTTTTAGCAAGATATGACTCAAGAAGACCCAGATGGAACAGATGCATAAGGCAAGGGATGTGGGAAGGGGTGTGGAATTCCATGCTCTCTCTGAGTGTGCCATCTCTCAGAACTTCCATGAGTTCGTCAGCCTGGAAGTCCTCCATGTTGGTCATCCTATTGGGTTTTATGGAGGCTTCCTTACATAGGCATGATTGATTAAATCAGTAACCAGCAGCTATTGATTGAACCTGTCCTGCCTCTTCACTGCCCTGGAGGTGGGGGTGGGGTGTACTGAAAACTCCAACCTTTTAATCTCAAGGTTGGCTCTGTCACAGGTGGGCACAGGTAACCAGGTTCTTGGTGATGGGGACAAAGAATTGAACCGAACACCCAGAGTTTATAGCAGAGAACATGGGAGCAGGCCAACTCCAAGCAGAGATTGACCTCATGGGCTGGAGGGACTCTGTTCCTATAAGGTGGATCCTTCCTGGCTAGTTTTGGCAGGCTTTTACTGTGCATGTACAAGTAGTTGTATTACTTTAAAGCTACTGCAGATGTGGTCTCCCATGACCTTCCCTGATTGGCTGCCAGGGAAGGGGGTCCCACAATGTTACCTAGTTGACACCCACATCTCCTGGGGTCCCCCTGTACTAGGTTCACCGTTCCCTTCGCCAGAAAATTATATCTCTCCATGTTAGAGATTGGTGAAAAGTAAAGGAATTATTTATTCAAGTTATACAGACTTAAGAATAATGACTTAATGTCTTCATCAAAATCCCAAAGTCCTTTAAAACACCCACAAACACACAGGGTCCTTCTTTCCCCCTTTGCCCAGTCCAAGGTACCATATCTCAGGAAAAGTTATGTCTCCCAGTTATGTCTTGAGTGGAAGTCACTCCCTCCTCCCTGGCTCAAAGCGTGGCTGCAGCTATTTAACATATCTATGAAACCAGTTAAAGGCTATAGATATGTTAAATGACTATGATAGAGGTGAGCTGCAAAACCATTGCTATGCAAAACAGCTACCAATGACCCTGCTCCTTTTGTTCCTTCCCCCAACTCACACCTGTGTGGGGGAAGAGGTGAGGACATCTTACTTAATATTTCCTGGACACCTTGAGTTCTGGACCCCATTCCAAATCCCTTTTTGGGGCCCCCCTCTTGGCTGCACCCTGTATCAGCTCCTCTGGCCATCAGCCTCTGTCCTTAGGTGCTTTCCAAAAGTCACCTCATTAGCATAATGAAACACCATTATCACTCTCATTATTTAGTTAATTCCAAGGGTTTGCAGAGCTGTGTGCCAGAAAAAGGGATGAAAGTTAAATATGTATTTCTTATTATCAATAGCAATATCACAAAGCCTTTACTTGTACACTTAC